>CALNHX010006976.1:0-80635 GCA_940337035.1 Agriotes lineatus
GTAACATATATGTACAGAAAAAGAAAATGGCGGATTGGCATCCGCAGTTGGAAGCTGGTGTGGTCCTTCGGAGGCGGTGCCGGCGGCTAAAGTGGCTCCGTGTCCAAATCCCACGAAGACGGTAGGCTCTCTGTCCAGCGAAGGCGATTGGCTCTAAGTCCAACGAAGGCGGTTGGCTCTAAGTCCAGCGGAGGCGATTGGCTCTAAGTCCAACGAAGGCGATTGGCTCTAAGTCCAACGAATGCGGTTGGCTCTGAGTCCAGTGGATGCGGCAGGCTCTATGTCCAGTAGATGCGGCAAACAGCTATGTCTAACGAAGGTGATAGGCTCTGGAGAGGGCTGGGGCTGGTAGATCCTTGGAAGGCTGGAGCTGCTAGCTGGTCCTGGAAGGCTGGATGCTGTTGGCTGACTCTCCTGGGTTGAGTGAGTTCCTACTGCCAGCGTCCGACTATTTAAAGGGGCCAGTCCTTTGTCAGACGCGATCTCGCAGCCCATTGATCGAGGTAGAAGTGATGTTTTGGCCCGTTTTTGATGCATTTCGAATTATTGCGTTTAATTGCGCGGCGCGATCAATTATCGACCTGATTTGTGTCGCATGGCATAGCTCGCGAAACGGCGGTCCTTTTGATACCTGTCGCTAAACTCGCCGAATGAATTAATTTTCTCATGCCCGTGCATATATCGCGCACGTTATTTTTGCGTGCGTGCTCGTTGACCATTTGAGGCTCAAATTTCATACTTGCTTAAAAAAAAATTCGTCTAATTTTTTCCCGTATTTTGATACTAGACAACCCTGCCTTAGTTTATTGCTTTTGTGAAAATTTCTTAATTTAAGTAAATTCAATCTGCAATGCTGATACATTCGTTGGTATTAATTTCCCTTGCCGGACGGTGGGTGATCTGCATGCCTACCCCGGCGATTTTAAGAATTCGGGCTTGTACTCGGGCTAAAATTGGTGCTTCTGCTTCCAGGAAAATGTGGCGCGCTCGGCGTGTGTTGCTGCTGTCGATTCGCGGATTGTTTTAATAATTAGCGGTGGTTTTCCTTTTCGTTTGCTACCAAACACGGGGTATTCCGGGGCCGCGGTGTATTTTTTTTATGTGCCCTTTTAAGTATAAGCGCTCTTGCTCATACATGAGGCGTATTTCGCTTGCTGTCGCCTTTCTTGGCCGGCCGGTTCCAATAAAGTTTATGAGCGCCACTTTGCTGCACTTTAAAATTTCGCTGGGGTTGCCATTAGTTTTATTGTTTTATGTTTCTACGAAGGTTTTTGAAAATAGATATATTTTCTCTTTGTTTGTGCAAGATCGCGACGGCTTGGTAAACAGATGTTTTTAGGGCCCTATGTACTGTCGTCGCTTTATGTGGCGACGTACATTTTCTTTGTTGATCTGATCTGTTTATCGGTTCGTATCAACTTTTATGGTGACAACGTTTTAACAAAGAACAACGCTGCCAAAACTATTTAATACCTATTGTATGTGCTAGGCCTTACAAAACTTTCTGCAAATAAAAAGAGCCTTGAAGAAAGCTGGAGCATTTTAGTATCTCTCCGACATCTTGAACATTTTAAAAATAGAATCAAGGCGCATAGTAAAGGTGACCGGTTACCTAGGTGATGTAAAGTAAAAATGGCTAGTCTTGCAAAATTCTCAAAAGTGACTAGTCTTGCAAAGTGGCACATTCAAGATCAAACTGAGTGTTGACATGGCTCGCTTTCTTGACTATTTTAGAAAAAAGCTTTTGCCGGTCCCTGTTGCCTTCGTTACTATGGAATATGTGTATTATTGTTTGAAGTCAAATAATAGATACTAATGTCATAACTTTTTTGAGTTTGCGAAAGTGAATTCGCAAGTTTGAAAGCATGGACTCGAATGTCGTAAAAAGAATATTGTACGATACACGACCGGAAAGTGTTTGCAGGTCTCTCCAAACGTCCAGGGCTCGCCTGCGGCACGCCATGGAATTACTTGGCTCGACCTGCAAAACACTACATTCCGGTCTTGTAACGTAATAGTATATTGTATGTTAAGAGCTGAAAGTGCATTCTTGCAGCTTGCGCATGAATATTGCTGGTTGAGGCAAAGCCGAAACCAGCAATCATGCAAAAGCGGCAAGCGCACTTTTAGCTCGAAACATACATACTATTTTTTCGACGACTGAGCATATTATTAATGCAAAATATCATATTTCATTTTATTGCAAATATTAATTGACAATCAAGTTAACATTACTCGCGCAGTCTATTAGACATGTGACGCGATTATTTCGATAAATGACGGGCATTGTCAAACAAACATTCGGACGTGGCAAAGTGATGAAAACGCACGCTCAGCGGCAAATGTCAACTTTCTGTTGCCAAATGACAGTGAGAAAAAGCTACTTTCGATGTCAGTCGTCGAAAAATTACTATTACCGTATCTCTTGTATCGAATTAAAATATCAGGTAGGCTTTGAAACACAATAAATGATTTTTGGAAACTACACACTAACAACACAACGAATGGAAAATGATAACAAAAGTTCAAAATGGTTTCCATTTTCACTGATGCACAAACACATTTTTTCTGTAGACAGTTTCAGATACTTCAAATATTCTAGGGCTTCCACGTATATTATTTGCTGCAGGAAGTTAAAGTAACGGATAAGCTTTGAAGCTGTTAATTTCATTTTTAAAATGTCAAAAATATCTGCTAGTTTTGAGTTCTTTAAAGTATTATAATATTCGTGCGTTGTCACCCTTTTGAATTGAAGTTCGGTACCAACGGTCCCTATTGCCGTACGCATAGAAAAATTTAAAAAGGACAAGTGCTTTATTTTTCAGGTAGTATAATATCCGCGCCTTTTATGACAGGTTTTTTTGAATGTGCAGTTTTTAAAAGTTGGTAAAAAAATACAAAATTCAAAGCACAGTTCATCACTAATGATTCATTAAATGAGTTAAAGTTGTCAAAATAAGGTATTTGATCCCGCAAATCGAGCAAGATATCACGAATGGGTTTTCTACTATTGAAATTATTTTCACTAGTTATAAAATGGCAATCAATAAACTTTTGTAACTAGATATGTAGTACAATGGTAAAACGATTATAAATCATGACACTCAATTTCTAATTATAAACTGATGCGAAGTCATGGTAAATAGAAACCCATTCCAACACATTTTGTATCCGATAAGATTAATATTTAATCTGATTGTAACAACATTAAGCCATATCAACTAATATAGAACTGACTGTTTGCTTAGCCTTTATAAATATATTTGTGCAATATCTAACAGATATGTTTTTTTGATAAGTGCATATTTACTATCTTAATCAAACAGTCTTAGAAAAAAAAATACATAAAATGTTTAATAAATTTCAAAGAAGTTAAAAATAAACCAAATAGGAAAGGTAGATAAGAGTGTTAATGAGTAATCAATTATTTCCATGTTTATTTTTTATACATCAGAGGTAACAATTTTACAGTTCATCTCGCATTCTAGCTCGTCTAGAGTCGACAGGAACGTCCCGCCAGAATTGGGTTCTTTCAGGAAATAACCCTTCACTTAGTTCGACTTCCGAGCCGCTCTTAATATGCAGGTAGTTCTGTTTTCCAGTTTGAACAGGTTCCCACTTTACAGAAATGGTTGAATCCAGATTTGGTGTTGGATTACTGAAAATGTTTTTTATTAATTTTCATGTTGGAAATAATTCAAACAATCTTACCCATATTTAGCAAAGTTTGTCCATAAAGTAGTCATGAGCTCGGTGACCTCCTTATCAGATTCAGTGGGTTTATAGTTTGGAAAGAAAGAGGTTTTGAATAAATGCTTGAGTTCGTCGCTATGACACACACCTAAAAATGTCCAGTCAAACCGTTTGAAATTTGCTTTCCCAAACATTCTTACCATAATCGTAGGATGCGTCAAAAATGGCACAAGACATTGCGGAGCCTTTGTAACCGAATAGGTAATAATATACGGGCTGACTTAAATATTTGGCATGTATTTCAACACTTACGTCAGCCCCCATTAAGAAAGTGGCGTCGGTGTACAACTGCACAAATGTAAAATATGTTTTAATTTATAAATTTATAAATAAAGTTCTTACATTGGTAAACATATCTTTGTTCGACTCGTCGATCTTCTGGTCGTTAAAGTAGAATTTTTTAATTTTTTTGCTAAGTTTATCTCTAGCTTGAATATTCGAAATTTCCCCGTACATAAGAATCATGGGAGCGTGCTCTAAAAAGTCCTTATTAAGTTTCTCCAACACTTCAGGGTGATTGAAAAGACCTAAAAACGATAACAATAGTTAGTGTAACCAAAATTAATGATACTGTATTAACTATTCAACCAAAGCTTTCATACTATATTTATGTAAGAATATTATAAATCTTGTATGATTATAGTTGTTAAGTGGCACTTTCAGCTATAGAGGAGATTCCCAAGATGCGTATAGGAATATTTTCTTATTCCACGATTGAAATGCGAAATATAGATGTGCGTATCGCTTAGTGTTTTATGTCTTGTTCTTTGAACAACTACAAATATCGAAATAGAGAAGTTTAGATAACAAGGGCGCGGTAATTGGTTCTGGGGAAAGCAATGTAAGTATCAAAATACTGTGTATTTAATTATATCTACGTTATTTCTGCTATTTGTACATTAATGTTTTATCTTTTAATACTTTCGTAATATGATTCGATAAAATGTGCTAGTACACTACTTGAAGTTCTATTTTATACTCCCTCGACAAATATAAATATAAGAGATATCATATAAAGAGCAAATTACCACATATTTGTAAGGTGAGCGTTTTTAACCGAATATTACGGTAAAAAGTTCCAAGTGTCCAGTACAGGCATTTCAAGAATTTCAAATATAACATAGAACACTAGGTACGTGGTCCGATCAAGGGCGGAGAGACAGTGAGATGCTAATAGTGTGATTACTTGTTCAACCTTGTATCTGTAAACAAAATTGTATGCATCTGCTGTTTGTTGCACTCAAACAGTTGAGCCTCAAACATCGAGCTGTCGCAATGGACGGTACCTTAGAGTTTAACACTACAATTTTGCTCGAAGGCTGGCGAAGACCCCTGTCTAGATAAAACAATTCCTGTACTGGGATGTGATTATTGTCATCGCGCCACCATATTTAGTTGGTTTCGAGAGTTTCAGAGCGGAAATTGTAGTCTTAAGGGCCACCATCACTGAAAAACATTGCATATATATTAAAGGTCTGTTACAGCTGTCGCTGTTTCCCTTCTCTCAACCTATAGTTCCATTCTTTTCGATCTTCCCAGTCCCCGTCTCGTAACCCCCTGTCTTTCATGGCCTCGTCTACGTCATTTCGCCATGAGCGCCTGGGTCTTCCCCTCTTTCTCCTTCCCATCGGGCTCCACTCTGTTATTTTCTTTATCCATCTGCTATCTTCGCTTCTTCTTACGTGTCCATACCATTTCAGCCTTTTTTCTTCTATGGTATTTACCGCATTCTTTATTATTCCCATTCTCCTTCGTATTTCCTCATTCCTGATCCTGTCCATCCGTGTCACCCTGCAGCATCTCCTCCAACATTCCATTTCTACCGCATTTATTTTTGACCTATATTTTTTATTAATTGTCCAGGTCTCTGCCCCGTATGTCATAATGCTTTCTATAATTGATTTATATATTCTGATTTTGTTCTTTTTCGTAATGTGTTTGTCCCACAATATTGAATTTAGCTGCCTGATACTTGCCCTCGTCTGCCCCAGTCTCGATTTTATTTCTTCTTCGGAAGAAGCAACATCGGAAGAAAAACATTGCAACCGTGCGGAAAATGTTGGTGCAAGAGAGAAGGTTGACATACGGACAGATCAAAGAGACCTTGGGTATCACTGAACCTTCAGTGAACTTAGTTCTTCAGATCCACTTCAAAATTATAAGGGATTCTTCTTTATAGATCCCGCATTCATCGGCTGAAAAACAAGCCACCGCATTGTTTGGTATCGGAAAATGCTGAGTAAGCTTGAAAACGTAAGTTCTCATCAATACTTAGCATCATGACAGGGTATTATTACTACGATGCCTCCACAAAATCACAGAACAAGGTATAGGTAGGTGTTCAAAGATGAGGTAGCTTTAGTTTCTAATGCCTTAATTACCTTACCTTACCCCGTGGCGCTACAGCCCTTGATGAGCCTTGACCGTCATTCCACTCTGTCGGTGGCCTGTTTCCTTCATCCTCTTATTCTTAATTTTCTGATGTCATCCTCCACATCATTAATCCATCTCTTTCTGGGTCTGCCAATTTTCCTCCTGATTTACCTCTAAATACCTTCTTGGTGCTACATGTGTCAGGCATACTTCCTACATGTCCGAGCCATCTTAGTTTACATCTTTTTATTTCGGTAACCAGATCTGGGTGTTCATATTTGTCACAAAGTTCTTGGTTGTTTCTAATTCGCCTTTCTAAGGATTTTCCTTTCCCATATGCAGAGCATATTTTTATCAGCAGCTGTCAGTACCTACCCAACTTTCTGCTCCATACATAACAATTGGCCGGATCACCGATCCATAGAGTCTTACTTTTGTTTTCTGGGATACTATTGACGATCGCAATAAGTTTTGAAAAGCATAATAGCATCGCTTTGATGTCTACCTTGTTTTCAATATCGGTTTTATAGTACAACATTATTACAAACGAAATATCTTATCTTCGCCCTCATTATCAAACTGCAAATTCATGAAAAAAAGTATGACTGTCAAAATTACTATTTAGATGCCGCAGTGTTATCAAACACATACGCCTACGCGGTCACAATTTTTATTGCCTGCTCCACGATTTTTGCTCTTTTCATCAAAAAATATCTGTGATCTATGTACGCTGCGTTATAAAATAAAAAATTCATTCTCACTCTTATTTGACTTGTCATAGTATTTAAATTACATGAAAATAAAAATTAGGAACGTAAAGAACTATTGAAATGCATTTTTTTAAATCAAAAGTAAAAATGTAATACTAACTTGCAGTCCTGTAGCCGCCGTCTTCTGTGGTAATTCCGGTCATCATTGGGATGTCTGCCATTTTCTTTGATTTTATAATATCAATAGGATCTTCCGCAAGAAAAGATCCTACGACAGGGGGCTCTATTACGGGTTTAAATGGTACCAGAGGATCCATATCTGTTTCCTGTAAAACAAACTGCTTCAGAAATAAATATTTTTAACAAAATCTAAATGCAACGGTCCAATATAGGAGTACAACCATAAATTAAGAGGTACCATCTACAAAATGTTTAAACCATCTCAAAAAATATTGTACTATCAAATGAGTCGACATTGGCGCTCGTTAAAAAATATACCATGCGTTCTTTTTAAAAGTATACATAGGGGATACTCGTTTGTATACTAAAAAGAAAAATTCACTTATGTTTTATTGTTTTGCCCTATACGTAGGCAACCAATTATACAGCAAACTTCAATTTTAAGAGTTTAAATTTAAAACAAATAGCATGCTGTTGCAAAAATAAGGAAATTTTTCTTTTTACTATACATACTAGGTAATATCCTCTATGTATACTTTTAAAAAGAACGCATGTTATGTTTATCATAATTGGACATACCAAAAGAACTCGAGTTTGCTTCACAATTTCGTGCGCATCTACATCCATCAAACACTCCATCATTTTATCAAGTTTAAAAGCTTGGCATCCAACTAGTCCAGACACAACTTTGGTTCTTCTGCCTACTATATGGCCTGGTCCTAGGGCCCACATCGATAACGCGTTTCCACTTTGTGCTATCACTCCCTTGATAAGTTCTAGCATAAAAAATCGTTGAAACAAGGTTAATTAGTTATAAATGCAACTCTCACTTCTGCTCATGGGTGAAATCATATGATATTGGGCGCTGGCGCCCCCTGCTGATTGCCCGAAAACGGTTATTTTTTCTGGATCTCCCCCAAATTGAGCAATATTTTTCCTAACCCATTTTATGGCGAATGACTGATCTTTCAAGCCATTGTTTCCTGGCAGCATTTCACTTCCCAAAGTGGCAAATCCCAGCATTCCTAAAATAGCATTGCATTTTATAACAAATATGCCTTTAATTAATGTGCCCTTTTTTTATTGCAATGTTAGAGTGGATTAAATATCTATTTTATATTATAGTAGTCTGTGAAAAATGTGTACTCGATGTTGAAAAATCTTAGGTTTCACATAATTCGAACTTCAATTTTTATTTCATATAATAATTCGAATCTTTGAAACAATACTGCAGTTACTAGTTAGTCACTACGTTTGTGATATCAACTAAGTACTCGTAATTTTTGTAATCGAGAATTGTTAAATCAAAAAACGTAAGTACTTATAACCTGACATTTTGTATAGTTGCGAATCTTTTAGACTTAAAACGAATTCAATTTATTTCATACCGACAATGGCTACTATTTCCTATTTCTTAACAAAATCTAAAACACGCTGTAAATATTTCCTACAAAATATAGTTTAATTGTAGGATGCTGGCAATAGGAGAAATTGTAAGTCTTTGACAAATTTAGAAGAAATAAAGATTCCTCAGTGGTATTTATTTGTAAACAAATTAACTACTTAGCTGCAGTATTTTTTCTAGACCTTTAAATTATAGCGTACATTGGAAGAATAATGTAGTACAAGTGTCAGGGAGTGTTTATCTAGAAAGTATACAAATAAACTGCATATGTTATCGTGTTTCAGTTACATAAAAATATAAATGTGTAAGGTTACCTAATCGATAGTTTGCAGTTACTAAAATTATTTCTTTTTCTAGGAGTAGCTCTGGACCATAGAAATCGCTTCCAGCACTGCCACCTTGAAAGCCACCCCCGTGGATGGAGAACATGACAGGAAGAGATGGCTTTTCCTCATCAGGTAACTATAAATGTGGAGTTCATGATTATTTTATTTTATTGGTATTCTGATTAAAACGACAAATTAACCAAAAATGTCTTGCTTTATGGAAATATGAGGGCCAAGCTGCAATTACTGAGAATTGGAAAATCTAGGTAGCCATGAGCGTATATACAGAGAGTCTATTATCAGCTATAATATCCCAAGGACAGTGATAATTACGAAATAATTTTATTGCAGCCAGCGGCGGAGGGCTGTTGCCTAAAAGCAACGTGCTTGAGGAAGTTGTAATAAAATTATAAGTATTTATCAATGGTCGAGGGATATTCGGTTAGACAATTTTTTGTCCTTGAAACTATTTATTTACATTTATTTAGAGAAAGTGCAATTATGAAAAGAATATGACATCTTAAAATACTTCAATGCGAACTGTCAAAAACTTGACGTAACATAGCAACCCAAACTGACCGCTGTATACAAAGTGACAACCCATGGGTAGTTTCCAATGTAAGGATAATCTAATTGGTTGATTTTGTCCACATGACTAGAAAAAAGTTAATTTCATTGGATCACTAATTTCACAAAAAATTGTCATAATAACATCATGACAGTCGTTAGTGGGGTTGGAAGTCCCCAGAAAATGTACAGTAACGCCTATAATTGCCCTAACGGCTGTTGGCGGAGTGAGGAATAAAAATAGAAATAAAATAAATAAAAAATAACGCGCAATGTGTAAATGCGTTTATTTTAAAATGCAATATAGAAACGTTACTGAGTATGTAAAAACATAATATATTCTACGGAGGAAGGAATTCTGTTGATCAAATGATATAAAGACTTCAATTTGCAGCAAGTATAGAAACTAATAGTAACAATCAAGTCCTCATGGAAATGGAAATACCACATTGCGCATTAAAATAAATTCAAAGTACATATACAGCGACCGCCAAAACAGCTTTTTACGACAAAATGTGTGCTTGTTAGCCTCTATCATACCGAGTGATTTTTACTTATTTAGAAAATTGTTTTTTTCGAAATTGTCAAAACTAAAAAATATTATTTTTGGGAAATTAAGTAATATTTCATTGAAATTTTTTAGCGTGTGTTAGTTCTAGCCAAGTGAACAATCTCAAGGCCAGAAATCACCTATTTTTCCTTAACTTCAGCTAAAATTTAATTTTTCAATATTTTTCAAAATTACACATACCAAGACTTAAGTTTAAGATTAATTTTTTTTAGGTAAAACGTTAAAGATTTATATGTCATTAGAAAAATAATACAAAATGTTAATTACGCCTTTAGATTTTTTATTATGTACGGGAAAGTAATGATTCCATAATTTTTACGATTTTGATGTTAGGCTCCTTTTTAGAGAAAAAGTTTTCTATTTAAATGGCTTCTAAAAACTCTAATTTACTCCTGTCAACGAATTACTTTGACAAAAATCTTGTAAATGTTCTTTTACAGTTATCTAAATGAGGAAATTTTTCAAACATGTAAACTGGATATGGAAAATTTTCATTTAGACAACTGTAAAAGAACATTTACAGGATTTTTATAACAGTAATTCATCACGTAAGCGATGCAATATGAAATGCAGTCGATGCAAATATTATTAAGATAGGGATTAGAACGAACAAAAGGAAAGGAAATAGAGGTAGGAGCACAAATATACAAGACAAACCGAGAAAGTAGGAAATCCACTTGGCAACCTGTAATGTATCAGGGGCGAAAGAAGCTCCCTCTTCTAAAGCTAAAGCAGCTAATAATCTAAGTCGTAAAATATAAAATGGCGGTATTAGCACTACAGGAAAAAAACATTAAAGGGCAATACACAATTGAAGTAAACAAACATTTATTCATAAATTTTGGAGTCAAACAGAATAGATTTGCAACCGGCTTTGTAACAAATGAAACCCTAAGAAGTGCAATTGTCAACTGTAACGGAATAAATGAAAGATTGCGCTACCTAAGACTGCGCGAAAAGTACAAGAAGATCAGTATTGTTAAAGTGCACGCACCACCCCAGGATGCCTAAGATCATGACAAACAAAAATTCTACGAAGAGTTCGAAACCTTACATGAAAATATTCCTACTTATTATTAAGATTGTGCTGGGAGACTGTAACGCGAAAATAGAAAAGGAAAACGATTATAAACAATTTAGAACAAACAGCGGATTAAAACAACGCGGTCTCCCATCCAATTCTTATTTAATTTAGTACTAGAATCAGTGATGAGAAACGCAAAGCTAAAGAAACAAGGTAATATTCTAAAAGAACTCGTATCAATATTTGGCATACTCTGATGATGTGACGATGATAGCACTGCCAAGAGGAGAACTTAAGGATAAAATAAAACAGCTGAGTTCGGAAGCAGCAAAAGTGGGATTGACAATAAACCAAGAAAAGACAGATTACATCATATTAGGAAAAAGAAGAAGTGGGAAGTACATTAAATGTAAGAGTAGGCAACCAAATACAAAGCTTTAAAAAAACGGAAAGTGTAATATACCCCGGCAGGGAAATCGATTGAAAAAGGGAGCTCGCAAACGCAATAGACAGAAGACTAACCCTGAAAACTAGAAGTGGGTTCAGTAAAGAAAATGTTGAGTGATAAAAATGTTTCTAGAAAGGTCAAAATTAAACATTACAAAACTATAATACGACATGTTGCAATATATGGAAGCGAGGCTTGAGTTTTACTAGACGAAGATACAAGAAAAATAAAAATTTGGGAAAGAAAGGTCCTAGAAAAATATATGAAGGTGTGAGGCATCGAGAGATCTTGAGAAGAAGAACAAACAGTGAATTGGAGAAACTGTCTAAAGAATCAGGAATCATAAGTGTCATCAAATAAAATAGAATAAAATTGTTGGGACATATAGTCAGAATGGAAGGTAACAGAGGTGGTAGGGGTATATTATTTGACAAAACAGAGGGCAGAAACCGCAAAGGTAGACCCAGAAAAAATTGGCTAAAGTATGTGGAGGAAGACCTTGCAAACCTTGGTGTTGCAGATTGGAAATTTAGCAAAGGACAGAAAAGAGTGGAAGGACGTAACCAAAAAATCCATTAGCCTTAAAGGCCTTTTGTGCTGTTAGATAGATCACATCATCACCGCACAAGATACAAACGTCAAGTCGAAATACAATTTGAAGGTGCCTCGAAAACTTTAGGACAGTGCTATAAAGTTTGGGTCCATTAAACCTATGTATGTAATTCATAATTTACTTAATAATAAAAACACCATCATTGTTATTAATGTTACCACTCTTTCTATTTACTTTAATTCAACCTGTAATTTATTTTTTTCTCTATGGGTGTAGTTATTCTGAGCCATACAAATATATACTATGTTGTTAAATAAATTGATTACTCGAGAGCTCACGCTTAGGTTTCTTTGAAATATTATTTTTCTACGGCCACTACTAAAAATAGACCTTTTAGCACTAGCTTGTTTCACTAAAAATGGCGTTTTATAAATCAGCGTGTTAAAAGTGAAATCAGTTGGTGTTGAATATAACATTTTGAACTGGAAGTGAGGTTAAGTTATTCTAGTTACTTCTTTCGTTCTAGGTAACGTGTTTTTTTAAATAATTAAGGCAATATGTAATGAATAAAGTCAAATGTGTACTATTATAATTATCTTTGATAACTAACTTTGACAGCTACCGGCTGCAGAAACAGTTGCCTGTGCCGCCAAGGCCATCTCTTTACTATGACATAAATGCCGTAGAAAAAATGTCGTGCTATGCGTGCTAAAAGTGTTTATGCACGAGACAAGAAAATTATGAAACGGCCGAAGGCTGAGTTTCATAACATGTCTCGTGCATAAACATCCACTTTTAGCACTTGTTGCGCAAATAGCTATTATCTACGATAGTGCGTAAAATTGACTTTTAGTTGGCAGTTTAACATGAAAATTATGAAACGAAGCCGAAGGCTGAGTTTTATAACATGTCTCGTGCATAAACATCCACTTTTAGCACTTGTTGCGCAAATAGCTATTATCTACGATAGTGTGTAAAATTGACTTTTAGTTGGCAGTTTAAGTTTGTAAAACGGCTGTTCAATAACATGTTTGTTTGTTTGTTTGTTAATGGACAAGGTCTAATGTTTTCATTAGTTCACGTCGTTAGTAACAACGTGTTTAAAATGATTTCATTAAGAATTGGTGTGATGTTTTAGTTTGACTTTATTGGATATTTCATAATAGTTGCACTATAATTACTTAATTAGGTACCACATATTTGCTGTAGTTCTCTTGTCGGAACGTTATTTCAGTATCATAAATGCTTGCAAATCTTAATTTGTGGATAAAATTCTAAATGCAAAACATGTTGCCAATTTTTGATATGTGATGCTCGAGTTATAACTGCACAAATATAAAATATCTAAAGTGGGAACTTACAAATTTAAATTTATTCTTAATTTTTAAATCACATCTACATTTTCATTTTTATTAATAACACAAACATTTAATTTTTTAAAGCAATACACACCACACGTAGTTGAACTACAGGGGTTAAAATTTGAAAAAGAAGTAAATTCGTATAATAATATTTTTTGAAGTTCTACCTCTGCAATTTGTATGATATGTTTATAAAGCCATTGTTTATTTTAGGAAAATCGAGAATTTCCGCCTAAATATTAGTTATTAGCAATATTATATACAATTTGTTTCGGTAACTATCACGTTTAGCCAAATTACCTTTGAGAAACTAGTGCATGATCAACTATTGCTCTACACTCATCGGGAGGCGCGGCTGGTACAAAATGACAAACGTCGAAATTGTGCGCATTTTGGGTAACAAATTTGATTACTAAATAATATTAATAATGGCAATATTATACTCGTATACTTAAAATGCATAAACAACTTCTTCTCGCTTACATTTATATTTATTGTAAATTTGCTTTCCTTGATGAATGTATACATAAATGTATATTTAATGAATTTTTTTTATCCATATCCTGAAAATGTTAAGCGTTAACATGTCATGACTTTGAATCAAGAAGCTAACAATTAAAAAATCACTTTATACTACTTACTAAGTAGCCATAAAAAGATTCGGCAATTTTCTTGAAAAATTATTTTTAAAATTTGTTATAAATTGTAAATAACTGCATATATGATTTTATTAAAACATTTCTCTAAAAACTCAAATATTTAGCAAAGTGCCCAGACTTTTTATGAATATTGAAGGTCGCGACCCTGCGCGAATAGCGTCGTGAATGTTCTATACTTCTTTTATTGAACAGATATAGTAAAATCTGCAACCCAAGATAGAAATATTAGCAGTAAGTTTGTTAATGTAATTCTATTATGTATAACTAGCAACCCAGTGAGACAAATGTCTCATTTAAAAAAACAAAAAAGACCGTTTTTCAAATAGAACGCGTATTAAATAAACACTGTACCCAGACCTGGAAGGTGTCAAAGTGGTACGCCGCATCGGAACATTCTGGAAGCTGTCAAAGTGGTTGCCTAACCGATCGAGGTTTTAAGGCGCAGAGGGTCGCAGCTCCGTTTGGCTGCTGAAACAGCGTACTGACACTTCCGGTTTTCGAGAAATCACGTGATTTCTCGAAAACCGGAAGTGTCACGTGACTGAAATTTGGTTCCTGACCTGACATGACCATTCCAAACATATAACTTTTTTCTCTATCTCTTACGGTTTGGCTGCTGAAACAGCGTCCCGGAGACAGACAAAACAGCGTCCCGGACAGACAAAACAGCGTCCCGGACAGACAAAACAGCGTCCCGGACAGACAAGTCTATTAGATAAAGGATATAAATATATCAATAAAAAATTAGGGCAGGCTGTGATATGTGTTATACGTTTGGCAGTACTGAAGTGTATTACCGGTCTATGTCAAATTCTAGATTAACTAGTAGATAGGTTAAGTTTTGTTTGTTGTTTGACACAGACTGACGTAAAACTTAACCTGAAAATCTCGAATTTGACATAGACTGGCAATACACTTCAGTACTGCCAAACGTATATCACATATCACAGCCTGCTCTAATTGGTTTTTTAATTAATCCGTTGTTATGAAGGTTATACAGTTTTTGTCAAATTTGTGAAATTGCTTTAGGGCTTGAAATTAGAAAATTGTGAAATGTTATATTAAAAACATGATGCATTGATTAAGACACACAAAAAGACAGCTAAAAGGCCATGCCTTGTTGATTAAAGATTTTCAACAAGTTATATTCTTAATCTAGTTACAGCTAATATTTGTAAATTTTTGCAGATTTTACTGTATCTGTGCAATAAATTAAGTATACAATAGTAATTTACGTAACAAGTATAGAAAGTGGAGCTTTTCAGTACGAGTGAGATGTTTCCGGAAGAGGCCGTTAGGCCGAGTCCGGAATTTCGAGACGAGTATGGAAAAGCCACTTTCATACGAGTTTCGTACAATATTTTTTCGTACACTAGCATACAAAACGGAATACTAAATTTATCCTCGTATATAGCAAATAAGTAGAGTAATATTAATGTAATGTAATATTATATGTGTTGTAACTAGTACGGCAAAGTGCTACTTTGCCGTACGAATACCGCAAAATACTACTTTGCCGTACGAATACCGCAAAGTGCAACTTTCTGATTAATAAATTGTACGGCAAAGTAGCTCTTTCAATGCTAGTGTACGAAAAACGATATTTTAGGTACTACTGAAATGAAAACTTTTTTTAAATACATAAAATACATTGCATAAAAACCAGAAAAAGTATTAAATATGGATTAGAGGGAAGCGAAATACAAGTAACATCTTCAGGTGTAAAAAATGTAATCAGTGCAAAACTAAAGAATGCAGACAAATTTCCATTTTTAAATTTTGCTGCGGCATGGAAGGGGAGGGGGGGTCGCCAAGTTACAGCTAATGTAATAGAGATCACACGTACAAAAATATTAAGAAACGATGGTTCAAAGTATTAGTTGGCCAAATTCAAGGCTAACAGGTTAGGTTTGGTGAGTCTGTAACAGATTTGGTTTTGCGTCAGTCTTGACACAAACTGATGCAAAACTTAACCTGCAAACTTCGAATATGACATAGAATGGCAGTGCCACCAACAATCATCATCAACCCAGATTTGTCCACTGTTGAACATAGGTCTCTCTCATTTGTCTCCATGTATTCCTATCTTGTGCCTTCTGTATCCAATTTCCACCGGCAACTGTACGAATATCGTCACTCCATCTCTTTGGTGGTCTTCCTACACTTCTCTTTGTGAGTCGAGGTCTCCATCTCAGCAGTTTTGAGGTCCAGCGGGTCGGTTCGTGTCGCGCTATATGCCCCGCCCATTGCCATTTTGCCTGGGCCACTCTTTGCATTATATCTGGCAGTTTTGTTCTGTTCCTTATGTCTTCATTTCGGATCTTATCTTTTAAGCTTACTCCTAACATCGCGCGTTCCATGGCTCTCTGACATACCCTTAACTTTTCGGCACTTCTCTGTGTGAATGTCGCTGTTTCTAGCCCATAGGTAGCTACAGGCAGTATACACGTTTCATATACTTTCTTTTTTAGATTGATGGGGATGTCTGTGTTTTTCAGTATGTGCTGCAATTTTCCAAATGCTATCCAAGCGATCTTTACTCTTCTTCTAATTTCTGCCGTTTGATTTTCTTTACTAACAGTAATTGTATGACCCAGATAAATATACTCTTCTACTTTCTCTATAGGTTGGTTGTTGATCATGATAATTCTATCGCTGCTTGTCATTAACTTAGTTTTATTTAAATTCATCTCTAAGCCAACCTCCTTGGACGCCTTATCCAGCTGCTGTAGCATAGTCTCTAGCTCTCCAACATCTTTGGCAATTAACACTACATCATCCGCGAATCTCAGGTGGTTTAAGAAGCATCCATCAACATTGATGCCTTTGTCCTCCCAGTTCATTTGTTTGAAGACATCTTCCAGTGCCAATGTGAACAGTTTGGGAGACAATGTGTCTCCTTGGCGGACTCCTTTTTCAATTTTTATTTTATTTGTCTGAAGGTCTTCATCGATCTTTATGTGTAACGTAGCGTCTTCATACATATTTTTTATCAACTGCGAATACCTGGAGTCGATTCTCGCGTTATTGAGTGCTTTGATGACAGCGTTTATTTCGATGGAGTCAAAAGCCTTCCGATAGTCCACGAATGCCAGGTGAATCGGAGTGTTGTATTCAGTGGTCTTTTCAATAAGTGTCCTGATGGTCTGAATATGATCTAGGGTACTAAATCCCTTCCTAAAACCTGCTTGCTCTGCTAGCTGGTAGAAATCCAGTTTTTGTGTTATACGGTTAGATATAATCTTAGTAAGCAACTTATATGTATGTGAGAGTAGACTTATTTTCGATGTTTGATGTGTCCCCTTTTTTGAATAGAAGAATTACTTCGGCATTTTTCCACGCCTTCGGTATTTTTCCTTCCATTAAGCATTTGTTTAGCAGTATCCTGATTGCTTCTTCTACTACTTCACCCCCCATTTTTAACATTTCGCATGTTATACGATCTTCCCCTGGAGCTTTTTTATTTTTCAGTTGCTTCAGGGCCTGAACGATCTCAAATCTGGTAATCTCTGGTATTTCTTCAGAACCCACATTTAAGATTATCTTGTTATCTAGGTTGGATGTGGGTGTGGTTGATAAATATAGCTCAGTATAAAAGTTCTCAATTGATAGTGCTATATCTCTTCTATTTGAGACTATTTTGCCATTTTGATTTCGTATTTTAGTAATTTTTTGTTTACCCTGTGACAATCTAGATCTTAGTACCTTCATATTTCTATTGTCTTCTATTGCGTCTTCGATTTGTTTTTTCTTGTAGGCTCTTATATCCTTCCTAATCGCACTCTTGACCTTTTTATTGACTTCTTTAAAGTTTGCTGCATCTCTTTTTGTTTGTCTTCTTTCTTCGATTAGCTTAAGAGTTTCCTGTGTCAGTTTGTCATTTTTATGTTTCTTATTGGCACATATTTTCTTAGCAGATGTTTGGATTCCATTTCTTATTTTCTCGTTTAGGGCATCTGCGGTCAAGATATTTAGTTGTTCTTTCGGTTCCAGTCTTTTCTTAATTTCTGTCTGATACTGTTCTTGATTCAGACTCAATTCCAACATAGTAGGGAACTTTGGTTGGTGTTGTAACTTTTTCCTTTCTAACTTGGGTTTTATTTCTAAGACTGCTCTGACTAATCTATGGTCACTACCTGTATTAAATTTATTTAGTACTGATACGTCCCTGCATATTGTCTTGTTTTTTGGTCCGGACTTTTCCACGTCCACTTCCTCTGCTTTTGTTTTTAAAGAAAGTGTTTAGGCAGTAGAGCCTTTCGTTACTAAGGAAATGTGCCAACATATCGCCTCTATGATTTCTGGAGTCCAAGCCGTAGTTTCCAATGAAATCGCCATCATCAGAAAGTTTGCCTCCTATTTTTGAGTTGAAGTCTCCTGTGATGATAGTGTAATATGTTTTTTCTTGTCCTCTAGCACGTGAAATGTCTTCATATAATTGCTCTACATCTTCGTCTTCTGAAGCCTACGTTGGTGCATATACATGTATGAGTTGCAGGGTGTATCGTTTGTTTATATTCAGAGTGAGATAAATGACCCTTTCTGATATGGCTTGGAATTTCGTCACCAGGTGTTTAATACTCCGATTTATTAAAAATGCTACTCCACCGTCTTTATACTCTGTGTTCGAATTATTCTGGTATAAGACGTGTCCCGATTTCAGTATTGAATTTTTCTCTCCCATCAATCTTGTTTCGCACAGTCCTACGATGTCCCATTTAATTTTGTTTAGTTCTAATTCTAGTTCTTCTCGATGTTCTTCTGTTCGCATGGTTTTAATATTATACGTTGCTATGACTGGCTTTTTTGAGTTTTTATGTCTTGTTCGGTTTGATTTGGTTTTGAAACATGTCGATTTCTTGCCTCCCCCAGAATCCGAAATGAGGCAGTCTGATACTTGATCAGAGTGGGGTTGTGAGCAAGTAACTCTACCCACCTGGGGTCTTTTTTTTTGAATTCGACGTTTGCATCATGGTTAAAACGAGAGGAATTTGGCAATTACAACGCCACGCTTGCCGAGCGTGTTGGCGAGGGGATGTGGATAGGGAAAAGGTATCCTGGGTGATAGATAGGAAATAAGGTTAGGACATGGTTTCCCCATATGAGGAGTTTGGGGAGAACCAAGGCTCACGTTGGCAGGGTTGCTTCCCTGAAATAGGCTTGCCAACCGCCGGGATCCAGATCGGTGCCTACCCGTTACCAACAATACACTTCACTATTGCCAAACGTAAAACGAATCGTCGTTGTTATGCTATAATGGTTGCTATGTTGTAAAATACCACTTTACTCAACGATTTGGAACGTAGAAATGTAGTACATTACCATACGAAATGCTTTTAAATAGTATTGCTACTTTTACTTTAGTACTTCACAGTTTTCAGAGTTTTAAATTCGTCAAAACACTTCCTAGCTGCAGTTTTCAGTTGATCAGGCAAAACGTTTCTCTGACATTTGTACTCGTATTATCAACTAAATTAACATTTGTGTCAGTGTTACATTACTTCCAGTGGTTTTTATCTGTAATCCGTTAAATATGTGATATCATGGCCTACCCTGAGTTATATGGTTTGAAAAGGAACTCTATAATAATATAATATAGTATAATATAATAATATAATATACAGTGACCCCCAAAAAGTCGGCATAATATGTGAAAAAAAATTAGTTTTTGATTTTTCAAAAAAACTTTTTACGTCAATAATTTGTGCTTGTTTAAAAACCTATTTAGCCTCTATTCTATATACCGAGTGATTTTTTCTTATTTAGAAAATGGAGCTTTTCGAAATTGTCAAAATCCAAAAAGTAATATTTTTCGTAAATTAAGTGAGATTTCAATGATATTTGTTTAGAGAGTGTTATTTTTAGCTAACTGAACAATCTCAACGCCAGAAAACACCCAATTTTTTTAACTTTAACTTTTTTATTTTTTAAATATTTTTCTAAATTTCACATACCAAGACTTAATATTAAAATTCAAATTTTTATATGTGAAGATTTTAAAGATTTATAATTGGAGAAAATAATATAAACTTTTAATTATTTCTTTATATTTTTTATTATTTACCGAAAAGTAGTATGTTTGCATAATTTTTAAGTTTTTTATGTAAGGTGCTTTTTAGGAGAAATGTTTTTCAATTCTAATTAATATCTATTTAAATGGCTTCTAGAAACTCTAATCTAGCCCTGTCAATGAATTATTGTTATAAAAATTCTGTAAATGTTCTTTTGAGGGGATTTTTCTTGATACAATTTACATGTTCTAAAAAATCTCCTCATGTAAACAACTGTAAAATAACATTTACAGAATATTTAGTAATAAAAATGAAGAATAAGACTTTCTTTATATATGCTATTTTAAACTGATATTTACTGTATCTAAAACGAGATTGCGAAGTTTGAAAATATCGTAAGAGGTTATATTAAAATATTTTTTTTAAATTGTGAAGTACACGTATTTGACACACTGGTGTCACTTAAAATACAAACAACATAATAGTAATACAACCTGAGGTGTATACACATTGAGGTACAGGCAGTCCTCATTTCCGATCACTGTTAAGTTCTCTTTGTATGGATGAGCCTGAGGGCAGACGTTGTGAGGCCTAGTTGCATCAAAAGTTCCATCCCATGGGTCAGGAGTCGCCGGAGCCTTAAAATAAAGCGTAAACATAGAATACCTTCTGAAGTAACATTAATATCATTACCTGAAACCGCAATGAACCTACTGGAGGTTTTGCATACGGAATGCCTGTAAAGGAGGCGAAGGTTTTTCCCTGGTCGGTCTTCTGGAATTTACCTTTGAGTGTTCCTTGTGTTATTGTAACTTCTGGGCCATCTTCATTTGCAGTTACCGCAGTGTAGGATAGTGACAAAACCACTAATATAAATTTGAGGAGCATTTTTAAACATATGCTTTACCGTATAAAAAACTGAATGACATGGATGATTCGCGTAAACTCACATGGCAGTATCCAACCAACCTATACCTACGTGGTGTTCTGTTATTATCAGTAGTTAGCGATAACAGGTATACTACAGCTGTTATCTTTCAGTTCAAGACTCTTAACGAATTTAGGTACTTGTCGCGAGGTTATATTTTTAATAGTACGTACTTACTAATGCATGTTACACTAGTATGATTTACAGAAGATTAAACCTTTAGTAGTTTTCCAAACATAAGATATGTGTATTTATTAAAAACTTAACTCCTTTTGCACGAAGTCTCAATAAGTACCTTGTTTTATTCAACACAATAATTAAGGTTTTGAACAAGGACGGCTGAAAAAGACAATATCAGTGTCTTAGATTAGTTTGGATACTTAAAATTAAGTCATCTGAAAATTTGAGGCCCTTCTAATCAATGTGTGTTTACTAAAATGGATTTCTCACAAGAACACAGGATGTTTTTTATTCATTAATACTTTCGCAATGTCGTTCAAGAAATTATTGAGTGGAAATGCAGCGTTCAATATGGTACTATTAACGAATATAGATTGAACTTGGCTGATCATTAAAGCAAAATGGCAACAGCTGAAAATCCACAGCCGCCCTTGTCCAACATTTTTTATGATCTCACTATATAAAGGAACACAATGAATTAGCTGATATTTTAAAAAACAATTCTCACTAGCCACATTATTGTTGAAAGTGTAAATTACATTACGTGTATTATACATTTAATAACCTCGATCTATTTGCCTACCACAAATATTTAGTATTCGTTTATTAAAGATACAAAAACCTTCATATTGTATATTGCGTTTACATTTTACAACATTCAAGTTGTAGTATTCCTATATTTGGCTAAATAAAAATACGGTTACCTAGTGTGAAGCAAAATAAATTAAAGTACGTCTAGCGAATATACAACTCCAGGTTATTAGCGCTGCTAGTTAAGCGAAGCGATGTGAAACTATTGACATCATCTTCTGCATTACTGGTTTGCTCGCAGTAAAATGAACACGTATATATTTAAAAGTATTTGTGATGCTATCTCTTTTTGACTGATTTCTTCCACGCATATGGAGAATTACCGGGTTGTCGTGCTTGAAACGCATTTTACCAGTTCAAATTAAATCCACCACGGTTCTTACTTACCCTACCGAACGCTTGGGCAGTTTCTATTGATGTTTAATGCAAGTTGCAATGTTTTTCACATTTCAAACATTCTAATCTACTTCTTTTAAGAAGTCCCGGGTGATGTAGCTTGAACAAGCTTCCACGTACGATTAGTAGAGTTAAGCAACGCTCTTTTTGGTCGCAACTTGGATGGGAGTTCCACAGCTGCTTCTCTCGGCGCCTCGTGATACGGCTGTCACGGAAATAGTTGGTCCCGGATGTCATAATAACATCATGACAGTCGTTAGTGAGGTTTTTTTTTTTTTTTTTTTTTTTTAAATATTATATTAGTCAGATCAGCACACTGGATGCTATACATAACTGTTTTTACATAGAATAACATAACATTATATTCGCAAGTTTGAGGTCACCCTAAAGGGCCCCCTGTCACTAATTTATTTAGTTAATGGAATACTACGCGTTCGGAAAGAATACGTCTTGGGTTAGCTTCCTTTTCAATCGGGTGTGGATATTTCTTGTTCCCAATGAATACTGGCTGGCTGCTGGGCAGGTTTGGATTTTTTCGAAAAAATTTAGGGCGGTTGAGCTGATGAAGTTTTCGATATAAGGCACGCCAAGTTCATCGTGTATGTGTTTGTTTCTGACAAACCATGGGGCGTTAATAGCAATTCTGAGGACTTTATTCTGAAAATTCTGCAGTTTCTTCAAGTTAGTTTTTGAAGTCGAGCCCCAAATTTGACTGCCGTAAGTGACGGTTGGTCTTAGAATTGACTTGTATAGTAGCACCGAGGTTTGATGACGTAATTGAGATCTTCTGTTGATCAAAGGATATAATTTGACAAGTTTTACATGCGCCTCATTTAGCTTCTTGTTAATATGAAGATTCCAACTCAATTCCAGTCGTTAGTGAGGTTATAAGTCCCCATAAAATGTACTGCGACGCCTATAATTGGCCTAACGGCTGTTGGCTGAGTAACAAAATAAAATAAAATAAAATTAAAGTAAATATATAAAGAAAAGACACTATTTCCGTTAGGTAATGAAGCTCATTACACCACTCAGTTATGTAATGGCTCTATTACCTAATTGAAATAGTGAAAAATGAATGACATAATGACATTTGCCTACTAAAATATTTTTGAAAATGACAGATCTGACATTTATCTTAATGCACTTTTCTCAATTTTAGGCAGTTGTAGATAAAATTTTGTATAATACAACTATAATAGCATTCTAGTAAAATTACAACGCATTCTCTTTATTTATCAATTATTTAAATTAAATTGTCCCTTAAAATTATATTGATGCGGTTAGATAAACGTTATTGTACTCTATTATAAGTGTTACCCTACTTAAATGAAAATGTATATAGGGTGCCCAACTTAAATCTACGCAGCTTCAATCAGGTGAGTATGCTACACACATTACATTTCAATGGCGATTGTAATGTGTGTTGCATACTCATCTGCTTAAAGCTGGGTACACTTAAGTTGGACACCCTGTACAAGTACTTATAAATAATTTAATTGCATATATTTTGGCTGAAGATATAAAATTTCTAAGTTATTTGCAATAAAAAATAAACCTGATCAGAAACAAAGAAAAATTCTGTTAAAACGTAATAATAATTAAAGAAAAAGTGTTGTATTTCAGTAGTAGTTTATATACGTGATAAATACACACATTATTAATTACTTATCAATCATTATTTACGAACGGTTACTGATATCAACTACCATCATCATAGTTTCCAGAATCAGATTCACTATCACTGCCTATGTTTATAATTAGTGGTCTAACTCCGTCAATAACTTCTCGATCCCAGTATTATTTAAGGAATCTTGTCACACCTTTAACACTTGATCGCGTTCGTAACCATTTTCACCAATATGGCGGTCATAATAATTTTTACAGATACCCCCTACCAACTCAATTGGGTTAAATTGACAATGGTGTGGGGAAAGACGCCACACTTGATGGCCATTTTCCTGGATAATGTTGTCACATTTTTTTATTCTTGATTGAATTTGGCGAGAGTCAATAATTCACTTTTCAAAGAATTCCCTGAAAAACTAATTTACTTTTTCTGCAGCCGATTAATTAGGTCCTCTTGTTTCCAATTACTCGTGGGTTGATTTTTAATCACTACTGAATGATAAGGAGCGTTATCATTGACAATAACAGATGACTCGCTTAAATTAGGCAGTAACTGTTTTTTTAACCACTTTATAAACAATTCTCCTTTCATATTGCCATGATAATCTGAACTCTTCTAAGTTGAAGAAAAAATTAAGCTCGCATCTTCCACAAAACCATTATTTGTCCCTGCATGTAATATTATGCAACGCCACCATCATTTTGAACGAACGTAATAGAATCGTCTTGCTAAGATCTTTTTAATCCACCTTTAAAAAAATCAAGGTTTCATCCAAGAACACGAAGTAACGTTTGCGTTGCTGAACATTATATAATTTCTGAAGAGAACTGTTCTTTTTGTAACAACATTATTTCTCTCGCTTATTATCATCTTTTACAAAACGAACACCGATGTTACGCAGTAATATAACTAAACTTGCGCGACTAATATCTAAAATTTGTCTTTCTGTTAGTTTACGTAAAAGGGTAATTTAATGTAATATACAATTTTAATTCGTACATGTGATATATGACGTGTCTCACTTCTGCTTTTTGACCTTCTGGAACATGTAATGTTTTCAGACATTTACGTTTTTTATATTTCACCAATTGTTTTTACCACTTAACACAATTTTTAATTTAGATTCACTAATTTGTAGAGCATCTGTGACACGTTAATGTACGTACACTACTGGTATGAGCAGCCCAACATTTTCTTTTAGACTGAAAATAATCGAAAGAGACTTAAAATTAACTCGCCAACATGTAAACTACGGCGAGGCACTTTTGTTACCACTCAATGCGCTTGAGACCGAATATTTGGATAAACTAATTACGAGGAGCGTTCAAATATGAATTATAATTTGAATTGCGCGCCAAAAACAAAGACATACACAAAAGTTGTATACATTAATTAATGCTCAGGAACAAGTCCTAACTTCATTAAGTCGTCACAATTCATTTTCATTCAATTGGCAAGCATGAGTGAAGTGGGAGTGCTTTCAAGCTTTGAACAACGCATTATCACTAAATTTCTTACCAAAGAAGGTATCAAACCATCATAAATGTGTGTAAGAGTTAAAAGACAGTTTTCTGCGCACTTACTATTAGACGTAAGCATTTATAAAATTAGTAAATCGTTTAAAAATGGCCGCCAACGTGTAGAGAATGAACTGCATTCTCGCGTCCAAAAACATCGACAACCGAAGAGAATGCTGACAAAGTAAAATGCACTTATTTGGAACTATAGTCGAATTACAGTGAATGATATTACTTTTGTATTAAATATTAGTAAGGGTAGCGGGTTCTGTGTCCACTTCTTACAGGATAATGCTCGACCCCATTTCCCTATTCACACGCTGACTATGATTCAAAAATTGAAATGGACCATGCAGCCTGATTTATCATACATTTCGGACCTTGTTACATCAAATTTTTATTTGTTTGGACCTTTAAAAGAGTTTCTGGGAGAAATATACATCTTTGTAATGAAGAAATCAACGAAATTGTTCGGAAATGGGTGTGTCAGCAACCAAAAGATTTTTATCTACGACCACTACTAAAAGTAGGCCTTTTAGCGCTAGCTTGTTTCACTAAAAGTGGAGTTTTATAGTTTAGCGTGGTTAAAGAAATCAGCTGTTTATTTTTAGCCCATGTGCTAAAAGTGAAGTGAGGTTATAAAACTACAAGTGGAAGTGAAGTTATAAAGTTATTCTAGTTGCTTCTTGCGTTACAGGTAAAGTGTTTTTGAAATAATTAAAGAGTTATGTAATGAATACAGTCAGATGGGGAGTATTAATAATTACATTTCGTAACTGACCTTGACAGTACTGGCTTCGCAAACATTCGCCCGCGCGGCATGGCCTACTATTTATTATGACATAAATTAGAAGTGTCGTAGATGCAAACCTTTGTTAAATCGATATTTATGGATTAATAACAGTAAAATTAAGATCGTAGATAAAATATTGTATGCAACGCGTGCTAAAAGTCGTTTATGCACGAGACATGTTATGAAACTCAGCCTTCGGCTTCGTTTCATAGTTTTCATGTCACGTGTCGACGCTTATCTTTTAGCACTTGTTGCATAAATAGCTATATTCTCGCGGAATACAGAAACTTCCGAAAAGATGGCACCAATTTATTCAAAGAAAGAAAGGGAAACTGAGTAGAAAAATTACATGATATACATTAGAGTCCTTGAGTTTGTTTTTGAATAAATATTAAATTATAATTTATGTTTGAACGCTTCTCGTATTTGCAATATTCAAAATTTGCAGTAATTACCAGTCATTAATCTACTCGTATTATTGGTTTATGTTTAACTTTCACCAAAGAAATATTGAAATGAAATAATGACAAATATCCAAAAACGTTTTCTTAATTGTAAATTCTAAGAATTTAAAACCAACGGCGGCGGCGTTTCTCTAACATAAACGATTAAGTGCACCAACAGATTTCGTGCTTCACAATGCCGTAATAGTTTTATGTTCTGTGAATGCAGTGGTGGAAACGAAAAGCGGCGCAGTGCAAAATTTAGTCTAATAACTGAGTCAATTCAAAGCTAAATGCATTGCAATGGAATTTTAAGCGTTAGAGTTGTCAATCACTGTTGAGCTGCTGTTGTACTGTACAATATGATTAAATACGAACCACTTAAGCTTTCACTATATTCCGTAACACATATAATCGAAACTTTAGCATAAGAGGTAAATATTTTACTATATTTTTAAATCGACGCAAAAATATTGGTAAGGTCGTATCTTTAATAAATTTTAAAATGAATACGTCATCTATACTTCTAAATAAAGTCTACTCTCATTAGATACATATATCGATAAGTGTTTCTAAAATCTGAAGTGTTACAGATTATTCTGCTTGACATCTAACATGGTTCAAAGGTGTTCGTACTATATACATTAACGTTAAATTATCTTTACTAAGCCAACGAAATTATTGGATCGACTTTTTATTTAATGTTTGCTATGCTTTAAAATGACAATAATTACACCTGTGAAAAAAAGTAATTGGTGTGGGAAATATATCATTCAGTGACTAGTTTTATTTATGATTTGTATACGAAGCTACATATTTATTCTATAAATAATTGCTTAAATAGTAAATCTAAAGTGGTTGTGAGTTTTATTTTTTCTTATTTATTAATAATCGATTAAATACAGAAACTTTTAAAAACGTTTCTAGATAGATCTTACTTGTTTCTTTTTTTAGAAGGGCAGATATGTGATGTACAACTGCATTTATCTTGGGTCATGGCATTAGCTATGACGTTGTAAACTATTTGTTGTTGTGTGTTATGTAAGAATATAGATAAAAATAAACTGAAGTGTAACTTTGGCTGTACATTTAAGATATTCATCATTGTACTGCATGATTAAAAGTTAATGATATGGTCTGCCTAAAATTACCTGACCGAATTCTAATCCGCATACATGGAGTATAGTGCTTCACAATTGCATTAGTAACAGTGGAGGATTAAATTTCAATCAATCATGCTTCCACAAACTCGTACTTAAAATTTGGTATAGCAGTATTTACTCGTATAACAAATTTAAAAATGATGCAATGTTTGAATTCAGTAAATAACAATAGTATATTATACATCAAGGTAGCGAAGCGCAGTAATATAACCTGAGCGCATATTAGATACTGAGCGCGCAGCGCGAAGTATCTAAAGCGCGAAGGTTATAAGACGATTCGCTACCGTGGTGTATATACTATTTTTTGCACTACCAAACGGCTTAATACCTAAATTCCCAACAAATTTAGAAAATATTTTAACTGTCAACCTGACAATACAGCTCTTTAAAACGTAAAAATTAAAATAGTCGTATTTGGTAACTTAGCAATTTATTAGTTACCACGGTGAAAATTGTTTATTTTACTTTCTCTCCCTTGGTGGAGAAAATCAACTTCACGACCTAAAAATAGGCCAATAACGGTGCGTTCTGAGACTAGTAGTGCAAAATAGTATATTATACATCAAGGTAGCGAAGCGCAGTATTATAAGCTGAGAGCATATTAGATACTGAGCGCGCAGCGCGAAGTATCTAAAGCGCGAAGGTTATAAGACGATTCGCTACCGTGGTGTATATACTATTTTTTGCACTACCAAACAGCTTAATACCTAAATTCCCAACAAATTTCGTAAATATTTTAACTGTCAACCTGACAATACAGCTCTTTAAAACGGCAAAATTAAAATAGTCATATTTGGTAACTTAGCAATTTATCAGTTACCACGGTGAAAATTGTTTATTTTACTTTCTCTCCCTTGGTGGAGAAAATCAACTTCACGACCTAAAAATAGGCCAATAACGGTGCGTTCTGAGACTAGTAGTGCAAAATAGTATATTATACATCAAGGTAGCGAAGCGCAGTATTATAAGCTGAGAGCATATTAGATACTGAGCGCGCAGCGCGAAGTATCTAAAGCGCGAAGGTTATAAGACGATTCGCTACCGTGGTGTATATACTATTTTTTGCACTACCAAACAGCTTAATACCTAAATTCCCAACAAATTTCGTAAATATTTTAACTGTCAACCTGACAATACAGCTCTTTAAAACGGCAAAATTAAAATAGTCATATTTGGTAACTTAGCAATTTATCAGTTACCACGGTGAAAATTGTTTATTTTACTTTCTCTCCCTTGGTGGAGAAAATCAACTTCACGACCTAAAAATAGGCCAATAAGGATGCGTTCTGAGACTAGTAGTGCAAAAAATAATTTATTTTGTGACGACTTTCTCAATTTACATGTTAGGTGCATTTGAGCTATTTCCCATCAATAGAAAAATAAAGAAATTTCAATAATTTACTGAGAAAATAGCCTAGGTAAGTAATTAAATACATATTATGTTTAGAAAGCTAATTGGTTGGTAGAAATAGACATTCTTGTTTAGTTATATCGCAGCGTAATGAAGCTTTTATAACAGTCAAAAGATGAAAATGTAACTTTTACTGGATTTCAACATTTTAATTTCGTATGCGTTTTTACTTTTGATCATGCATGCAGTATTTGTTTTCCAATGTATGTTTTGTGTTAGCTCTAACTCCGGAACAGTATTTTATCATGTTGGTTTTAAAAAAGTATAGGAAAAATAAAACTAAAAAACCAAAAGTTGCCAACTGTATTTCTGTGGCTATAAATGCTATCTTTTTTTTTGTATTTCAGTGATATACAGTATGTTTAGGTTTTCTTTCATTTATAGTGCAGAATTATTTTTTTCTCTAAGTAGGCTTGAACATGCCTTGCACATTAAGTTATTAAAGTGTATTTGGTAATTTATTATGGCGGTTAAGGACGGGAAGAAGATTGTTCCAAGCTCTAAAAACCTCGATTTATATTCAGGTCTTTTTAAAACATAAAAACGAACTAAGTAGATGCATAAAAAACGTGTACTGGAAAGCCTGCTTTACTTAAAAACGTGTTTAGCTATATTAGTTCTTTCGCAAAACAATAGCAACTGTGTAAAGGGCTTAACTCGAAACTTATCTCGCAGGTGGAAGTTTTGGAACGACACATCTTGAAAATATCAAAGGAAACCAAATCTGTAAAGAGATTTACACAAAACTTTCCTCGAAAGAGTAATGTGAATTACATCAATTTGCAAATTAAAAAAAAACATTATGGCAGGTGGGATTCGAACTCGGACTCCGACATGGATCGCGATGCTAGCTCGGCACTCTAACTTTTAGACCAAAAAATCTCACTTATTCTGTGGGCTTACGATAGCAGTATAATCGACGCACTGACCACAGGACTCAAGCAGAGTGTTTACCATGTATATATGCAAAATAGTACCTTTATTACTTACCCCGTCTAAAAGATGAAGGAAGTATTATAATCGTAAAAATCACCTTCCGACATGTTTTCAAATCTTCACGTTTCAGGGTCCATAGATGAGGCAAAACATGTTTTCTTAGTTCCGTCTGTCTGTCTGTCTGTCTGTCTGTTCGTCTGTCTGTCTGTCCGTCTGTTGGCGATGTAGCTTAAAAAATTATTTATTGGAGGAAGTAGATATTTTGCATGCGGGTTATATATCGTCTTTGCCGGAAAACGAATATACTTTCTGTCAAATATAAATAACGGGTAAGCACTATAAGAAAATAAAATGTTTTTTACTTTTGCTTTAACTACATAAATGTAATAGGAGCTCCAATTAGTCTATATGATTGCACAAACAGTAAAAAGGCCAAATATGCGTAAGTATCTTTGTTCTCGAAGTACTCTAATAACACGGACCAAATCATGGGTGGCTTGTAAGTGTTCACGAGTCACCAAAGAACATAACCGTTACACAAATCCTTGATTGAGTTCACAAGGTGTTAGGCACATTAAGCCAACAAATTCTGGATGTTTATCTACAAAGACGACGCGGTCTAAGCCGAAATTTAATTCTAATATTGACAATTTTTAAAAGTTCTCAGCCTGCATATATTTGACTGAAAGTATATTCGGTTTCGAGTCAGATAGACATCTAATCCGCATGCAAAATATCTTCTTCCTGTAGGAATAGTTTTTGAGCTATACCACCAGCAGATGAACAGGCGGCCAGACAGACAGACAGACCGACCGGCAGACAACGTGAAGATCTGAAGGAATCTCAGAAAGTGATTTTTTTCTCACGATTATATGGATTAAATTTTTATTCACGACACAGTTATTTAGCAAAATTCATTTCCATTAAAAAAGCATCTAGTCGCACTGACCATCCGTTTTGATTTTTAATTTATGTATGTTTTGTTTTAACGTTGGTGGAAAACGTAAAATAAAAATATTGAAATCAAATTGCAACCATCGTTACAATTACTTTATACAGAGGCAACGAAAAATGTTAAAGACCGTCAGATCACGTGACCACCAATATAGGCAACTTATTGAATACTATTAGCAATCATGTTTATAAGCCTAAACCTCACAGTAGTAGCTCGCTATAAGGAGCCATGGCCCTACCATAACAAACCAATCATTCAAGATTGTTTTTATCCTGAAAAAAAAATGTTGTGTACTTATTTTTTATCATTCTTCTCTTAAAAGCTTAAACAAAGCATAATTTTCATTTTACAAATATAAACTGTGCGGAAAGCGCTTGCTTATTTTCACAGCGCATTGGAGCCAAATCGAAGTGGCCCAGATTTTCGACAGTTTATGCGCAGCAGCGGGCAATGAGCGGCGAAGGAGGTACATGCAAAGGTAGGCTGCTTATCGTTGAATTGGAGCCAGTTCAGGGTTGGATCAAGCAGTCGCCTGTAGCTGTAATAGCGCGCGTCTCAGTTACTGAATTCGATACTTAAAAGTTTTGCATATACGTTGGCTTTATTGTGGATTCCTGGGATTTCAGTCGTACGCAAGATCACTGGGCCGTACTCACATTTATTTATATTAATTATTAGTTATAATTATATTATCCTATTAATTATTACTTGGTCTAATGCCTAAACCTTCGATTTAAGAAGCAGCTGTTACAGTTCGTAAAGAATATGATAATCATCATTTCTGGATTATAAGCAAATAATGGAAAAAATCGCCTTAGTGCTTTTATTCAGGTTTAACATTTTCGACAAACATATAAAATCTACAGTTCGTCTTTGATCATGGTTCTCATCCCATTTAAGGGAAGATTTTTCCAAAATGCAGCTCTCTCCTCATACAGTCCTTGAGCCACCTTGACATCAGTATCACTTTTAATGTAGTAATAGTTTTGGTTTCCAGTTTTCACGGGTTCCCACTTGGCTACTGTCGCATCAGTGTCAGGAGTGGGGTTTCTGAAAATAATTGCTTGCTAAATACATGGAAATTAATTGTCTATAAGTTCTACCCATGCTTTGCAAAATTTGTCCATAACGTCGTTAGAAAATCGGTCATCTTATTATCAGACTCTGTGGGCTCATAGTGGGGGAATATTGACTGGTGGTTAAATAAGTATAAAAGTTCATCACCGTGGCAGACATCTAAAACTTATTTTATTAAATTTACTGAACTTCGTCAAATTTTTATTAAAAAAAACACCTGTATCTAACGGGTCGGCGCCAAAAATTGTACAATAGCTTTCAGATCCTTTGTATCCGAACAGATAGTAGTACACGGGGTTTTTCGAGTATTTTGCGTGTAAATCTACTGCAACGTCTTCTCCTGATAAAATCAGAGCATCACTATACATCTGAAGAAAACGTAAACATGTCTATTAACTCAAATTAAAAAAAAAGTAACTATGAAATATATTAGCTACATGCTTTTAATATCTAAAAATTATGTTACCTTTTCCCCTGTAATTATTAGCTTTCTGATTATGTACAAATTATTAGATTTTGTTGAAAATAAAAGTGAAAATCGTACGACAGTCATTAATGACCAACAGAAAAATTAGTTCACGAGTTGTAACCAAGACAACAACAAAATTTCTTAGAAATTTTTTGTAGTTAGACCAACCTAACTGCGAGGGTTTGTGTCGTTACGATTTTCTTACCCAATCTGCATTCGAGCATTAATTCATATCCGGAAATTATTTTACGTGCATTCCAACAACGTCTTAATTTGCCCTCGCGTCCCGCTCGAGCAAATTAATACGACGTTGTTAGAACGCACTCAAAAAATTTCCGGAAAGAATTAGTGCTCTTATGAGATTATATGTGATAATTTTATAGGAACGAAGTTTCTTTTGGAAGAATCTCTCCTGTATATTTTGAATACATATAACTTAAATACTAAAGTGACTTTTACAATTTGTTTTACTTTCATCATAGCTGTCTCCGAGTGGTAAAAGTCAAAATACTCACTTCAGTAAATTTATGTTTAGTCGATTCATCTATAGGTTGATCGTCAAAGTAAAACTGCCTTATCTTGGGACCCGTTGTTTTCTCGTATTTGACAGCAACCATTTCTCTATACAGAAGCAGCACTGGGGCAATTTCCTCGAATTTTTCATCCAGTTCTTTTACCAATTCCGGTTGGTTGTACAGAGCTAAAGTTGGAAAAAATAAAAGTAGCCATTACGTTTGGGTAAAATCAAACCTGCTGTTCTAAAGGCTCCTTCATCAGTTGTAAGTCCAGACATGAATGGAACGTCTGCAAATTTCTTAGCTTTTACTAGAGCCAGTGGATCTCCTGGTAAAAATGCTCCTGGTATGTTGGGTTCAATCACTGGCTTGAATGGTATGATGGGGTCCATATCCCACTGCTGTAAATGTAACAAGAAACTTCAAGAACTCTTCATCTTCCTTGAAATATTTGACCTACCACAAATGTCTTTGTCTGATTAATAATAGAATAAGCATCAACTTTTCTCATGCATTCTATCATATCATTTTTGACGAATCCAGGACATCCTAAATCACCAGATAATATCATTGACCTTCGTGTTGAGAAAAAATGAGGCATTAATGCCCAATGCGCAAACGCTGTACCACTCTGAGCAATAACCCCTTTTATCAGATCTGCAACGAAAAATATTGAAAATCTAAATACACCTAAAAGACATCATATAATTGCCTTTGCTTAAGGGAGATAGCATGTGAAAGTGAGCGCTGGCACCTCCAGCTGATTGCCCAAAAAGGGTAATGCTGTCTGGGTCTCCTCCAAACTTCTCAATATTCTCCTTCACCCACTTGATGGCAAGGGCCTGATCCTTAAGTCCGAAATTTCCTAAGGCGTTGCTATCTCCAGTTGTATAAAACCCGAGAGCACCTAGTTTTTTGCTAGATTACAAATTTTTATTTTAGAATATTAGACGACTTACCCAATCTATAATTCACAGTAACAAGTACGATGTCCTTATCTATCAAGTAGTCAGGGTTGTATATGTTTGCATTCCCAAAAAACCAACCACCACCGTGGATGTAAAACATGACAGGAAGAAGTTCTGTCTCAGAGGCAGGTAGCTATTATTTGTAAAAACAATATATAAAAAAATAGGGCAAGACTAAATCATTGTTAAACAAACAGTTTTGAGTAAAATATTTCACTAATAGACGATGCTCTTTCAAATGAATAGAAGTATTCAATCTTCTGATACTGTAGTGGTAAGTTTATATTTATAATATGTTGTTGCAAATACTAAACATGTACTAACCAGGAGTCAACTATTGATAGTAATTGATCGAAAAATAAAACTGATTTACCTGAGGAGTGTAAATATTAAGATACAGACAATTCTCATCTCCAATTATGGTGTCGCTTCTAGTCAACATATCAGTCTGGGGGCAGACAGGATGTGGTTTCGTGGCATCCAAAACTCCTTCCCATGATTCTCCCTCAACTGGAGGCTGTATACATCGATACATCAGCCATTATAAAACTTATTAGATTCACCGGTCGTTACCTTGAATCGAAGTTCTCCCACTGGCGGTTTTGCATAAGGAATGGCTCTAAATCCACTGAACGTTTTGTCACTTCTGCTTTTCTGAGTGTATCCTCGAAGCGTTCCTTGTTTTATGGTAACTTCTGGACCTTCTTCGCTGGCAAATGCCAAGCAGGTCATTAAGAGCAGCGTTAGAAAACTTAACATTGCGCGTTCACGAAGTTCTTCTTCTTTTTATTCTTCTTGTGCACTAGGGTATCAAAGTAGATCAGTCGTTATTAAATACGATATTTTTACTTGACCGATTATTAGTTTTGTGCTATCTAGTACTTATGTAATAGATAACTAATGTTATCAGTTCGATAAGCCCTAACAGTTTTGTAAACAACGCTGTACTTTGCCAACTTATATTCCATAAAGTTTGAATTAAAGTGAATTAAGCTTCAACAAGAACAAACTAATAATAAATTGACAGGAATCTCGAACTAAGAAATTGTCTTACGAAGCCTGTGCTAAGACGCTATTGTATTTATGCATTGTAAAATACGTATATTTTTTTAAGCCGTTTCGACGGCCTGTTAATTTAACTCTTCTGTATTAAGCCATCTTTTATAAGACAGTACATATCTGTAATCATAGTAATACCATATAATATACTTCCATATCTATACGTTGCGACACCTAAGTTTAAGTTATGTATTGTATACATACAGCGTATTTATATTTATTTAATGTTTTGCCCTAAAATCACTATTATTCATACATTATGTCAAAATGTGTTATGTTTGCTGTTATATTTGGCTTTACTAATTCTATTTAGTTTCAGACACATTCTCTTTTAAGATGAATTTATGTACTTCATAAGCCCTTTTATACATTATTAATATTAAATGTTATTAAATATTTTTAGCTCCAGCAGAATATGATTACTCTCAAAAACAGGTCGGGTTCACGCATTATTTATATTGTTATTATTTCTGAAAATTCGTTTTGTTTAATGAAAGCTTACTTCAAAACTCGTATGACACTTTCTACCATTGTCAATGTGATATATGCTATGAAAGTGGAAAATTCATCAAATACCTATTTGTTACAATACCGGTGATTCAATAAACATGAAAGTAGTAAGAAGTCCTTCTTAATTACTTCACCTCACTTTACTTTTTAGTTCTTTCAATACATACCTGCTTCTGTCACTCGTCTAAAGAACTCGATCAGCCTTTTCACTGCTCACAGAAGTTTTCCAAGCTGCAGACTAACCCCAGTATAGATCCAAGCAACTGCCAGTAACTGCCCACCCCATCTAGCCAATCTCGATAGGATAATTATTACATCCACCAGCAAGATAGACAAGACCCGCTATCAATAACTGGAATGACCCTTTTCCAAACCTCACAAGCTGCAGACAACCTAACAACACGAACTCCAACGAAGTCCAACTCACAAGACGTTTACTCCAACAAGAAGCTCCACCAGCAATAACCACAATGTGTCCTTTCCAAATCTTACAAGTTGTTGACAACCCAGTAACAGGAACCTCGACAAGGTCCAACTCATGAGACGTCCACTCCAGTAATAATCTTGGTGAACTACACTACTAGCAAATGCAACATTCGCCATCCAATTCCCATGATGTACCCAATTACCACTAAACTAAGTTAATCGCCCAATTCCGATAATTACTTTTTATAGATTGCAGTATTTAACTTATGGCCCTCCTACCATGCACATTTTCTCCATTTCTTCACCATATAATCTTCTTTTAAATTTTTTTCTTCTCTCTTCTCGCAATTTTTTTCATATACAGGCAGACGTCGCCGTTCGCGGCTTTGCGGTTCGCTGATTTGATTTTACGCGCGGCACTTTTGTGCTCCCTTTTCTTTGCAGTTCACGGATGGAATTGTCAATTGTTTCAACTTTCACACACTAACGGCCGGTTTTATAAATGCCACTAATCTGACGTTAACTTTAATTAACTGTTAAAATAAACAAAAGTTTATAAAACTTTATGTGTTTACTAATGAATAATATGTCATAAGCGCCAACGTTTTGACGAACTTTTGTTTACTTTAACAGAGATTTAAAGTTAACGTCAGATTAGTGACCTTTATAAAACCGGACGTAAATAAATAAAGCCGACGTATGTAACTTGTAAACACACTTATCGAGCCTATTCCTTTGAATCTCTTATTACCAAATTGGACCTGAAATAAATTGTAAAATTATGACTTGAATAAACAAATGGACATTCGAGCTCTAGATTCAAGTGGCAGACTAATGTTACGTATGGAATTTTAGTTCAAGCTTTACTGTCTTCTCGAGCGTTTCTGCCGAAAATTCAACTGAGTTTAATTTTTAAAACACGGAAAACTATGTCGTCAAAGCTTAAAGTTTCTGCTTCAGTATTGTCAGCCAAAAAATGCAGAGTAGTTTTGTTTTTTAGGTTGCATAGTATAAATAAATCTAGTTAATGGATTCTAACCCCATTTTTATCATTTATGTGTTTACTTGCGCATCGCGGTTTTGCGCTTCGCATTCTTCTGGAACGTAACCCCCGCGAACGGCGAGGTCTGCCTACACACCCTTTTATGAACCAAATATATTAACCACTAAATTATAAAAGGGTTTATTTTCCAAATTTTAGACTTTTACAAAATTAATTCGTTTTTCTCTTCGAAATTTGATTTGTACATAATAACAACCTTTTCCATAGTGATATTCTTTATGCATATTTTTAAATTTCAACACTCTGTATAATATGTTATTACACTTATTTTAACAACCGACATATTAAATGACTTCTTTCAAATAAGTATTTGATATTAATTCTCCACTTTAATTCAGGTAATATTTACATTACATTTTTTAACTTAATATCAAACCCGTTGAACTACAATCACTACAAAATTTAGTAACATTAACAGCAATATGTGGTTTCAGATTTAAACACAAATTTTCAGTAGGTACCCAGAAATTTCGTTTTGATGATAGAAAGTTCATTGCTGGTGACTCTGGATAAATTCTTTTGTATCTAGCTCTTTTCGTAACTCTTGTAACAAACAGAATATGGATCACCCACATAGCATCCAACAATCTAGCACAAAGCAAAGACATTTTATACAAAACAACTCGAACTTGTTTAATAATAATTATATGTAGAATATATGGAGAATATGCAGAATCTGGATCTTGAAATTAGAGAGATAAATTCTCTTAAGATGATTAATGACATAGAACTGTGTGCGTTTATTGCGCAAATAGCTTGCATGTTACGTAGCATGCCACTCCTTATCCCTGTGGGTCACCGCGAAATCGTTGTTAAAATGTCACTGCTGATATAGAAAGTTGACCAAAACTAAAACAATTTTTTGAATGCATTACTTTGTTATCAGTAGGGGGTCTAGCTCAGATGGTAGAGCGCTCGCTTAGCATGCGAGAGGTACGGGGATCGATGCCCCGCACCTCCAAACTTTTTAGATTTTATCAGAACTAAGTATTTATTCAAAATAACATAATTGTATACATTTACGTACGCACGTCAGACAAATTTTACTTATCCCACTCGTTTTGAGTGAATTAAGGGTTTTATTACCGCACTCTTTTTTTAAAGTAAATAATTGCATCAAATATAGGTACCGAGTGAAAACTTGGTAATGAACACTACTAATATCAGGATACCGTTGACTATATGAGATTGATAAAAGATGTTCTCACTTTAGACAGTGGTCTATTATGAAATGTTTTACTTGAATGGTCATAGTGAAAAGTATACTGATAAAATTAGTAACCCTCAAGGTGTCCACCGGGTATATCAATATTTATTGAAATTTTAACTACAAGACATAGCACACAAACTATTTATTGTAAATATTAACAACAAAATCCTTACATTATTTAAAATATATTTCTGATGAAGACGAAAGCATCAATTTTCAATTATTGTGAAAGAAATAATAAAAATTAAAAGCCCTTATTCAGCAAATGTTTTGCATATATTGCAACCGGCCGCTTCTTATCCGTACGGGTGACCGCAAAATCGTTGTTGAAATGTTACTGCTGAAATAGAAAGTAGACCAAAATTAAAATTATTTTTTGAATACATTATCTTGTTATTATGAGGGGGTGTAGCTCAGATGGTAGAGCGCTCGCTTAGCATGCGAGAGGTACGGCGGTCGATGCACCGCACCTCCAAGCTTTTTATCGCAATTAAGAGTTTACTTCAAATTTAAATTTAAACTAAATAAGTACTGCTTCCAACTATTAATTTATTTTAGTTTACTCAGGCTGTTCTTAAAATATGTGAGTCGCTTAACAACAGATGTCTCCTAGAATAGTGTCATACTATAGTAGTCCGGTCGGCAGGTACTTTCTACCTGGACACAATTCCCAAGTTAATGAAATTTTGGGATATTGTTTGAGGATGGTATTGGGTGTGGAATCTGAATTTTCGACCTCGAGGACCCTGTGCTAACTCGGGGAGGGCCGAAAAACCTCGACATTTTCGGACTTTTTTCGGTTTTTTGCTTATATCTTCTGAACCATGCCTTTTTCGAGAAAAATATCCTTATAGAAAGTTGTAGGGCATGATATTTCCTTCAATTTTGATTGGTCAAAATTATCTGTTGACCCAATACTTACCGAGATACAGCAGTTGAAAGATGGAACAAATTTCTCAAAATGCAAAAAAAAATAGAAAAATACAGGTTTTTGCCTCATATTTTTCAACGTATCTATGTATACTATACATAGCTACTTATTATTCTTTATTTTAAACTAGCTGATCCGACAGACGTTGTCCTGTACAAATTTCAATAAATTTGTGATCGTTTTGTGAATTTGTGAAGAGATATTGGCAATGTGTAAACAAAGTAAAAAGGAGAAAAGAAAACTTATTTCTTAGTGATAATTGCATCTATTAACGATTGTGGCCTTGGATATTCAATTTAAGGAGGGGTTAATTCAGAAGTACGCTAATGGAAAATTCGTTTGGTTTGTAGCATTGCGAGTTCTGCGACCTAAATTGCTCCGTGTGATTAGCGGCATTGCAATGCAATTAAATTGTGTCAATTCAATTCAATTCAATTATTTGGTTTGCGATACAATGTGCGATGCGAAGAAACACAATTTGGACAACTGATTCACTTTGTTGTAACTGTATAACCGTTTGTCACTTCAAAACTCACCGTATTTCGTAGGTAAATCTGTAAATTTGCTTGAGATCAAACGATGAAACTTAATTCATTTCATGAAACGTTGCAACAGAACAATGATTCCCAAGTTAATTAAATTTTGGGATATTGTTTGGGGATAGTATGGAGTGTGGAATCTGAGTTTTCGTCCTCGAGGACCCTGTACTAACTCGGGGAGGACCGAAAAACCTCGAAATTTTCGGACTTTTTTCGGTTTTGTTCGAAATGATCAAATCCACCATGAACTAGGAATTGACACCATTGAACAATTCATAAACAGAGCTACCAAAAAATCCTAACCAATCTACGTTTCACTGATAACATCACCATCCAGCAACTAGGCCGAAGTAATATACATACGACTCAAGAGACGGCTTCTCCAAGATTTACCATTAAACCAAAGTGATAGTGAATAATCAATAAGTTTCGGAGGCGTCAGTGTCCTCCGTGTCAGCATACACGCATGAAATGAATTAAGTTTCGTCGTTTGATCTCAAGCAAATTTACAGATTTACCTACGAAATACGGTGAGTTTTGAAGTGACAAACGGTTATACAGTTACAACAAAGTGAATCAGTTGTCCAAATTGTGTTTCTTCGCATCGCACATTGTGTCGCAAACCAAATAATTGAATTGAATTGAATTGACACAATTTAATTGCATTGCAATGCCGCTAATCACACGCAGCAATTTAGGTCACAGAACTCGCAATGCTACAAACCAAACGAATTTTCCATTAGCGTACTTCTGAATTAACGCTTCCTTAAATTGAATATCCATAGCCACAATCGTTAATAGATGCAATTATCACTAAGAAATACGTTTTTTTTTCTCCTTTTTACTTTGTTTACACATTGCCAAAATATCTTCACAAATTCAGAAAACGATCACAAACTAATTGAAATTTGTACAGGACAACGTCTGTCGGGTCAGCTAGTTTAAAATAAAGAATAATAAGTAGCTATGTATAGTATACATAGATACGTTGAAAAATATGAGGCAAAAACCTGTATTTTTCTATTTTTTTTGCATTTTGAGAAATTTATTCCATCTTTCAACTGCTGTATCTCGGTAAGTATTGGGTCAACAAATAATTTTGACCAATCAAAATTGAAGGAAATATCATGCTCTACAACTTCCTATAAGAGTATTTTTCTCGAAAAACGCATGGTTCAGAAGATATAAGCAAAAAACCGAAAAAAGTCCGAAAATGTCGTGGTTTTTCGGCCCTCCCCGAGTTAGCACAGGGTCCTCGAGGTCGAAAACTCAGATTCCACACCCAATAACATCCCCAAACAATATCCCAAAATTTCATTAACTTGGGAATTGTGTCCAGCTAACCCCCCTCATTATGTACCTGCCGACCGGACTATAGTCCCTGTATATAATAAGAAAGAGTTGAGACATGTGGATCCACAAATCAAAACCACTTGATTTTACATTAAACATGTATGTGTAACATGGCGGGCTAATATTTCAAACACAAATGTCAATATGTCAAACGCAAAAAATGCATTGTCAGTTTACGTTTTTAGTAGTATTCTAGTTTCAACTGACCGACAAGCTCTAAGCTGCTCTGATGACAAAATGTAGAGACCCAAGATTCTCACATTGCTACTGAGAGTTCAAAGTGGACTTACAGCGAAACTCTTGCGGTTATAACTACAACGGAGAACCAATTAAATGAAATCAATCATTCAAACCCCAAAAAGAAAACAGATGCTTGGAGTTCTATAAGCAGCGAGTTGGAGAACATTTTAGAAGACCACCAATACCTGCAGACTAAAATAGAAAAACTTGCTGCGATCATATTCTGATTTTAAAACTAACAGTAATAAGACTGGACGAAAGCCTACCCGTTTCTTAAATTTGCAAGGAATGGACCAGTTAGTAGGACAAAAACCAAACTTGTAGCTTACATTCTTTTAATGTTCTTTCTGCAGATTCTTCTACTGGCACTTCTAAAGAAAGTTTAGCTGCCCGAGCAAACACACATTCTACAGAATACACAAACGCATCTGCAAAACTTACCCCGAGAAATAAAAGAAAACAGCAGGTGGTGGGAGTGAGAACCCAAAAAAAAAAAGCTTATTTGAGAAGAAAGTTAACAATTTGACGAGAGGATAGGCATGAAGAAAAAATGAAATTGCTGGAATTAACTGCAGTGCCTTTATATAGACAGTGGCGACAATACAACTAAGCCACACCCCCGCCGCCATATTTTGGCAAATTTCTAACGGGTGTTTATTTAAATCCGTGATCAGAGTCGACTGTGATACGTGTTTTACGTTTGGCAGTACTGAAAACATTTGAGATTTGCAGGTTAAGATTTGCGTCAGTTTGTGTCAAAACTGACGCAAAACCGAACCTGCTAACCTCGAATTTGACATAGACTGACAATACACTTCAGTACTGCCAAAAGTATAACACGAATCACAGGTGATTTAGCATAAACATGGCGGCTAAAACCACGTGATCTAGGGAGCCAATCAAAAATAGGACACCCCATTGTCGCCACTGTCTATGTAAAGGCACTGTAGAATGAACGATTTTAGTTGACAAAAGGAAATGTGAACTCCTTGAGAGATATTTCAAATTAAAAGAACGAGAAAAAAATTAAATTTCCTAATAGATTTAGTTATTTTATTACTTATGTACATATAAAAATTTCAATATTACTCCTACGTTTTCTACAAGACTATTATGGAAACATGTTTACAAATAAATGATCCCTCCTCCTGAAGTCTTTACCATCATCAACTACTGTACTATCATCGTTATCATCACTGGCTACATCTTCTACATCGATAGTTTCATTATACTCTTCTTTCATTATTACTGCAATATTATGAAATGCCCGTAGCAGCAACAACACTTTTTTCAATGAAATAAATGTTTTTATTGTCAAAGAATTATAACCGTCTAAATCTGTACTTACTTACAATCATTTTTTCAACAATTTCTATTCAATAAAGGAACCTAAACTTTTAGTTTTTAAATAACAAAAAATATAAAAAATAAGAATATAACAATAAATTAAAATTAACAACTAAAATTTCAAGTGCAAGCAGGAGAGCTATAATTGCACGAAATATAACAGCCGTACTGTGCACGCTAAACCCGTGTAGACCCAACCAGTCCAATTTTCATTAGGTCAGTATCAAAAGATGTTGGAGTCATGGTAATGCAATTTCGATATTCTTCAATATACTTCAGGGAAAGTTCTTTCATGAGAAGGCTTGAAGCACCAGATGTCTTCCTTCTAGCACGACATTTCTTTATCCACACGCTTTTTCTTGGAACTAATTCATCTTTCCAGTATTTTTATCAATTCCTAGCACATACATTTTATAACAGTTTTCAGTATTCGTTTACGAGCGTGTTCTTAGTACCACTCATTTTGGAGCTTAAACTGGACTGTCTACTTAACACAAAATACTAAAAAACCCGCATTGTTAAAACACTCGCTTTTAGTACTGGCTATTAGTTACTTGTTCCCATGTAATGTAACTGAGCCTTCGGAATAATTATTTGTCACTAATAATACGAATATACTTTGAACGATTTTGAACCGACATCAAAAGTCATGTCAAAATAACCTAAAATAAGGCATTTGAATAGCTTATGTCAAATTCAAATATAATGTGATTATTATATTATTTTTAAAAATTCAAGTACTCCATGGTTTGTGGATCCAACCAATCACAATGGGTTGCACCAATGACTCGACTCTTTCTTATTATATACAGGGACTCTAGAGGCCAATAGAGTCCCTGTATATAGTAAGATAAGAGTCGGGCAAACGCGGTTCAATTTTTGATTGGCTACGATCCACTGCGCATGCGCAGTAATCTAAAATGAAAATTTGAAGGGTGGCTATGGCAATGACAATTAAATGACGTACGTAATATTGTTCGATTCGACGACAAGACAAGTTTTTAGAGGTTATATGTTTGCTACACCACCAAAAAACCGCTCGTAAATTTCTCAATCCGATCTATCTACTGCAAAATCAGCTGACCACCAATCGGTAAACGGTAGATACCTACCAGTGTAGTTTTCGTAAATGCATTAAGTTTACCATTTATTGACAATGTCAAACTGACAAGTAATTACATTCATCAAAGTGACACATACTAAGGAAAACAACTCCGGCCTTGAACGCATCATTTATTTTTGGAACACTAATGGCGGCTGACATTTGTGTTTGCCCGACTCTTATATAACTATATACAGGGACTCTAGAGGCCAATAGAGTCCCTGTATATAGTAAGATAAGAGTCGGGCAAACGCGGTTCAATTTTTGATTGGCTACGATCCACTGAGCATGCGCAGTAGCAATCTAAAATAAAAATTTGAACGATAGCTATGACAATGACAATTAAATGACGTACTGTTAAAAACTTGATTGTCAAACTATTAAGCAAGATGACAGGTTGTTGCGTATTTGGGTGTAAAAATCGCTGAGAGCAAGGGTTTATCTTAAAATCTCTCCCAAAAACTGCAACGCAAACTGAAATACCACCGATCGACGGTTCCAGAATATGCGAAGTAGGTACATTTTGATAAAATTCAAAGGAAAAGGCTCCATTACTTTATTTATTCACAATGTAAGTTTCAACGTTTGTAATGTAAGTTTAAATAATCATCGTCCACTTCACTTATTAGACCATCGGGCCTGTTCCAATTCAATATTCCAATCTCATTCTAGATTATTCTTCAAAAATTGATGTGCTCATAAACTGCGATACAAGAATCGGCATTCAAACTGATCCAATATCCACTGAAGTTACACATTTCGGCATACCGTGCAAATTCGTAGCCTAAAGTAATTGGCTAGTTTTTCGCTCTTTGAGGATATTTTTGCTAAATCTCCGAATATAACACGCGTATGTATTGGAAACATTCCTCCAAAAGAAGATGTAAGAATCAGAATGGGTAAAAGAATTGCCATAAAGGACGGGCAGTTTCATAGTGAAAGATGAGCTATTACAGGAATTAATCGAGACACTGAAGAAAGTTAAAGCGTTATATAAAAAACTGTAATTATTTGAATGTTTTACTTTTCATACAGCTGTATCATTGTTTATTTAATATGGAAATTAAAATTATAGAACTTGTCCTCTTCTCTTGTAATATAGTAATTATTATATTTGTATTATCCGCAACCTCTCTTTACCGAGCGTAGTAGAGACTGGTGCTTTGTACGCTTTAGCGTTTGAATTATTATTGAAATTATTGTCCGATTCGACAACGACAAGACAAGTTTTTAGAGGTTATATGGTTACTACACCACCAAAACAGCGCTCGTAAATTACTCAATCCGATCCATATACCGCAAAATCAGCTGACCACCAATCGGTAAACGGTAGATACCTACCAGCGCAGTTTTCGTAAATGCTTTACATTTACCATTTATTGACAATGTCAAACTGACAAGTAATTAAATTTATAAAAGTGACACATAATAGGGAAAACAACTCCGGCCTTGAACGCTCATTTATTTTTGGAACACTAATGGCCGCTGACATTTGTGTTTGCCCGACTCTTATATAACTATATACAGGGACTCTAGAGGCCAACGTACTTGGGCGCCATCTGTTGGGTTTTTGATAAATTATCTGTAACGTAGGCACGACCTCCTGGATTAATATTAATCCAGGAGGCCGTGGACGTTAGCAACCAGGCGCACAAGCGCAACGTACTGTAACGCTTCTACAAACTATAAAAAACGCCTTGAACTAAAAATGCGGCGGGCCGCATAGAGACGTAGGTATTGTTTTGTGGACGTCAGTCTCGCATTAATCCAGGAGGCCGTGCATTGCGATAACGTGTCGTTCATTTTCTTTTATGGTGTCGTTTCTCGTTTTGTTTTCCAAACCAGAACATCCATTTTGTAGTTTGCTAGTCTTTAAATTTATCGTTATCCTTCCTTGTTTTTGCGTTGTAATTGCATGCGTAGGTGACAGTTAATGTTGCTATGGATTACATATAGATCAAATGCGGGAAAGCGAGAAAGACTACCCTGATTTTTATAATGGTAAGCATTTGATAATCGTATTTTTGCATTCAACTCTATACCTAATGAATTTATTTTAGCTCTTCTACCGTGTATAGTGCGTTGCACCGGACAAAATGGCGACCAGCATGAACAACAACTGAAAGAAGCATTTACCCGAACTTGTTCTAAATACTTTTATGTAGTGAGTGAATGTAATGATATGTAATAGTAATTTACGATTCAAGTAACGTTATCAAGCTTTTTACATTACGAGAGAATAGTTTGAATGAACGAGCGACGTTAGGAGCGAGTTCTTTAAAATTCTCGAGTAATGTAGAAAGCGAATAACGTTACGTATATCGTAACACGGTTTATTTTATCCTAAAATACTAATCTTGAAAAAATAGGAAAAATGGTTATTAATGACACAACAGCGAGTGGTGGTATCACTAGTAAAATAAAAACTCAATACTGTATTGGTGGTAGCACTGTCAGGTTATGTTAAATTTGAGATTTTCAGGTTAACTTTTGCGTCAGTTTGTGTCAAATAACAAACAAAACCTAACCTACTAACATCGAATTTGACATAGACTGACAATACATTTCAGTGCTGTCAACATGTGATTAATGCTAATAAAGTATCGTTATGTTATTTTTCTTAACAACACTAGTGTTGTTAAATGCATCTTAACGCAACTCGTTGCGAAGGAGTTATTGTCATAATAACATAATAGGATAAAATAAAAGTATTAACAACAGCAGATGCCAGGCGAGAGTAACATATGCATCAAAAACGAACGAAGATTTACCCAAAGAACCAGACGTAAAATATTTAGTAAGTCTGCTTCTGAAACACGCTCCAATAAACTCATTCCTGCTTGCTGAACACCGATTGCTGGAATTACCGAAGCATGTGACAATCCCATATGACATTTATTGTCATTGCCGATGAAGTTTTTTGATGAGGCTGCATAACCCTCTCAAATGCAGCCTCTAAAGCAGTTTCAGGAATTATAGGTAATTATTTCAAATCATAGGTATGCTCAATTAATAATTTGAATTTCTAGACTTACAAGGAAACTGCGATATTATCACTCTTAATTACGATATTATTACTTTTTTCTACTCACTGTATAGAAAGTCGGCTTTTGCGCCCTAGTTTTAGGAAACCAAACTGTAAATTTCCAACCAGCGGGAGCCAATTTTTATTTGCTCCCGGCGGGAGCCAATATTTATTTGCTCCCGCATTTGTGTTTATGTCACCATGGATATCACACCAAAGCTTTACAACGTTATGCTGATTTGGAAATTAGACAAAATGTCACTACAGAAATCTAGAGTCACTGTAATGAATTACTAAAGCAACATTTTTGAAATTTCGCGCAATAGAACATGCGTTCGAAGAAAAAATCATATTTATATATCACTGGAGCAAAGGTTCATTTCCTCCCTAACGCGTCGGGCATTAAATTCACACGCGGGAGGAAATTAATACCTTTGCTCCCTAGATATATAAATAGCTATTATTTCATACTGATGTCAAAAATGACATTTGTAGGATTATTTATGGTACAAAAAATGGAACATTAAAGTTTTAGTACTTTAAAGTAAAATATTAAAGTTCAAGTACTTCGTCAGTTCTTGATATGAAATTTGAAATGATTTAAAACTTTTTATTTAAAATTCGTTAAACTTGCAGTATGAAATAAACCGTTGTATTCACCACGAACGAAAAGTGTTTTTAAAGGTCCTCGCAAGTAATTCAGTCCTCGGCTGACGCCTCGGGCGTAAACAACTTTCTCGTCTTTTAAAATGTTACTTTTCGTTCTAGATAAATAAACTACTATTACGCATGTGTATCGTATAATATTTTATCTACGACAGAATCTAGAAAACACGGTAAATATTAAAAAAATATTTAAATGTAAATTACGATTACTAGCAAATGGTCGTAATTTTGCGTGGTTAAAAATTTTAAAACACGTTGCTATTGACGACGTGCATAATAAAATCTATTAAACACGTTGCTACTAACTACGTAAACTAATGAAATCATGTTATTAAACAGTCGTTTTACAAACTGAAAACGGCCAACTAAAAGTCAATTTTTCACACTGTCGTAGATAAATAAAATTATAAAAGAAAGCCGTCATTACCGATATCTACGACAACGCAATTGTTTCATGATAACTTTTTTAGGTCACCATGTCTAATCGTTTTAACTTGTCAGAGGCTGGCTGAAAGGAAGTTAATGATCCTGATAAAAGAAGTTTGTGAACATTACTTTGCTCTGAAACTGAGTGTGCCCTTTGCAAGATGCACCAGTTTGAAGAATGGTAGAAAAGGAAGAGAACTTCAATAGATGCAAAAACGTGGAATATGCAGAATCCGAGGCCAATATCCCTGCTATTGCTAATATTATTAATATTAATCCTCAATATCATCCTTTTCATCACTAAGAACTTCGAGATCAATCACATCTCTTCCTGCACCCCATTTTACAAGAACGTACAATCAAATTCATATGGGTTGCTGGAACTTGCGCCTCAGTTGTGTGGTAACGAACAGTTACTATTTTTTTCCAATCCCCACACATCTGCATCAACTGCTGTTTTGGGATCTTGGGGTCGAGCCGTATTTTTGCAGTAAATTAAGATAGCACCTTGAAATTTTGCACAAGTCATCTGGAGGCGGTTCGAAAGCTCTACGCCGCCCGCAAGGTGCGGCGTCGCGGCGCAAAAGCGGATTTTTTTTTTCGTGGATTTTTTTCACGAAATTATATTAAACTAGTGGACCCGTTGCAAAATATTTTGCAAGTTAGAACACTTCTTTGTAACCTATGGCAGGATCCATTAAGTAAAATTTAAATTTTTAAGTTTATAAAACTACTCAAACGCGATATTGCTACGTATACTTGACCATGGCTAAATACTGGTTGTGGCAAATACGATATATTCCCACTTTATCCATAGTTTGTTCTTGTGATTTATTAATTGTTATCGCAAATGATAGGCGTACAGGACAATTTCTTTTCCGAAAGCAAAAAGGTAGTGCAATATTATGTGTTAATCTATACACAGTAATAATACTCTTCTGCCTGGCGTGTGGCTTGTCCATTTAATATGAAATCTAAGCAGTTATAAATAAATTGCGTACCATTAATCTTATCTCATCTATTAAACCAGTAGACACGTTTAAACTTTTCAAAGGAATATCTATTGATCCTATTTTTAGTGTTAAGCAGTGTGGATATATTCCACTGCAATTTAACGAATATATTAATTCCATAGAAGGTTATAAAATGTTGTCATTATGTGATACAATAAATTATATTTACACTCAAATATTGCTTTTCATATTCAGGCAAGAGAGATGTAATTTTGTTGCGCTTCACGCGAGAGCGGACAAAACTCCAAATTAACTCGCCCCAAGAATATGGACTATGTGCACGAATTTTTTTAGGAGCTTTTTTTGCAACTAAGACCGCCAATCGGCGCGGACTTAAATATCTAAATATTCGCTTGTACACCAAAACTCCGCCAAACGGCATGGGGCACACAAAGAATCAAAAGCAGACTAACACCCCATCGGATTATAGAATCCGAAAAACCGTGCAAGCTGCTAGCTTCTCTGTAAAAATGAGACGAAGGCCGAAGTGCCATGAGTTTACAAAATCCGAGAATCACAAAAAAAATCGCCAACCTAACAAATTTCGATAGGCGCGAACCGAATATCGGCACTAAAGGTTTGTTTACACAGTATCAACCGCTAAGAGATCATTTACACCGTAGCACCCTTTGAGGGTAAATTCCAAAAATTCCTGGAAATGATTTGGTCTATTTGTAGCCACATTTAGCTCCTTTGGAGAAATGAATTTCGAAAAGCCCTGAAAATGGTTTGACCCTACTTGTAAAAAGAACTAATATGGCGAATTACAATTTCTTACCTTCTCCCAGATTCTATTATGTAACGATCTGTGAAGTAGAAGTCAATTCCTTCGAATAGAGGGTAAACTCACTTCTTTGTAGACAATATTGGAGGTTTTCCCTTCGGGTTTGAGCACCACTAAGTTGTTTGGAGAACTGACCCCTAAACAGTCTAGATAAAGTTGATCGAGAAAAAAACAGTCTTCCCTCAAGTCGACCCCAGCCTGATTCAGCGACTGTCCCTGCACCTTATTGATCGTCATGGCAAAGCAGGTTTTTACGGGAAATTGCAGTCTCTTAAATTGAAAAGAATAGACTGAAAGAATAAGGGTTATTCTCCAAAACCCCTGAAAATTTTGGCCTCAGTGACGTTACGATGCGAAGCTTTCACCTGCAGTCTTCACGTTTCTGAGTAGTATAAGTGCTCTAACTTTCAAAGGCAGGCGATTTGGAAGAAGTGCCCTGGTAGAGAGTGTGGAGAAACTCAATGTGGTAGTGCACGGTGTCATCTGCCTCCACCACAGTGTTAATTGATTGATAGATCTTATCCTCCGAATGAAAGACCTTGGAATATACTCTTAGGTGAACCCTTATGTAAATTCAAGACAATATGTCCTTATTGTAGGGATACTGCATTTTTTAAAATCACTATTATAACACGTTTTTGTCTTGAGAACAACTGCCATTTAAATATCATCGTCGAGCTGATAAAACCAGAGTAAATAAAAAAACACTAATTTAACCCGTTGAAAAATATTTTGCAATTTACAAAACTCCTTTGTAGACAATGTTTAATGCATCCATCAAGTAAAATTTCAATTTTTAAGTTTTCAAAACTACTCTCACGTGACATTGCTACATACACTTGACCATAGCTAAATACTGGTTGTGACGAATATTATATATTCATACTTTATCAGGAGTTTGTCTTTGTGGTTTATTAAATGTCATCGTAGATGCTAGGCGCACAGCGAAAATGGGAAGGGTACCAGAAGGAAGAGCTAGAAGAAAGCCGAATAGAATTTTAAAATAATAGATTACAAAAGCGATGACTGAATGCAACTTAAACGAAAGAAACTGTGAGGATGCAAGAATATGAAAAACAGGTGTCGGATAACGTCGAAATACGTTTTAAAAATATACGTATGCTTGTACCAACAGGGAAACCAATGAACCAGTGTGTAAATAAGCACATCCACCTAATCATAATAAGCAGAAAAACACCTTACAGCGTATGAGCAATACCGATTTTCGTTAACTGTCATTTTACATGTATTTTGACGTTTGTCTCACTAATCAGCAGACCGTTGATTTCAAATAAACATTTAGTAGTTACAGTAGTCCACTGCAAAAAAGCAGCAGAACGCTGCAGGCTGACTTCGAGAATACACTTGGTTTACTGTTACTGCATGCCGGCTGCAGCCACTTGAAAATTACAATATGTTGGTTTTACTCTTAAAATTATCCATTTATTTTCAATTTAGGACTTTTGTGCACATCTACACGGTAACGGCTTTCATTTAAAAAAAGAATTATCGAAATCGGCCTGGTGGAAGTCTCAAAATAGATGTCGAAAGAAAACGCTTCACGTTTTAAATATATAGATAGAAAACCTTGTTCGGATCTATTATTGCAGCCAACCCCTTATTTCAGACACAGACACAAGTAGGGCTCCAAATATTTGCGTAAAAAGCACAAATGATTACATTTCCAGTGACAAGTTTTGACTTAAATGAAATTTGATTAATCTCAAACTGTTTCTAAGGCAATGCGTTTTCAAATATACAACGCGTGTGATCCACCAATCACAATGAATTCCCTCGTTTTCTCAACTTTTATGTCACTATATACAGGGACTCTAGCTTCGGGTATGAGTCGACTTTGTTTTTGAACACGCTTAACGACGATGCAGTCACTATATCATCACTAAGATCGTTCCATTGTTGAAAAGTTCTCTTCGAGATGAAATATGTGAAATGAATGATAGCTTGGGCTTAAGAATACTTAATTCTGTTTGCATTTCATAATGAATCTATAACTACTTATTTTCAATGAAGATCTCTGACGTTCATGTTGAATTTTAATAGTTATATTTATTAGGGTTGGAAATACCTAGAAATACTTACTTTAATAGATAGATTATGTTCGGTATGGATCGAATGTTTACAAGCTGCTGCTTTCCCTTAAAACAATATGAAATTTGAAACAACTTAACGAGACCCAAAAATGATTTCTATCTGGAAACACCTGCTATACCATTATGGAATATTTGAAGAAATTTTGAAACGTTTTATAAATGCTATGTAATTTTGTATGCTGTACTTGCTATAGGTGCTTGTGTAGGTACGCATATTTATTGGAATTTTAACGTTTCTGCGTCACTAACAACGAAATAAATATAGATATTTATTTACTTTGATATCCATCTAAAAACCCACATTGCACATACAATATTATAATTACTGAGTTACCTAACTTTTTAAGTGTTACGTAAAAGTTCAATATTTTCTAGATAGTAATAAGGAAAGGCATTTTGAAAGTCTCTGACGATTATCAATATTTTACGCACATTTCTGAAGGCTGATGTTCATAAAAATACCTACGCAATTATTTATAGTCACAAACAACGAGAAAAATTATATCATTTCATACAAATTTATTGCACTTTAGACAACAAAAAAACAGTTATAGGCTTCTCGTGAAAATTAAAATATTCAATCGGGAAATACGACTTTTTAAAAATAAGCTTTATTTCGTAATTACAGGTACACCTGACTTGTATTAAGAAAGTCAAATAAAATATCTTTCCCTTAAATGTATAGCTAAAATTGTCTTTCAAAAACCCAGACAGTGTATCAATCGATGACGTATTGTGCACCTTTCGAAATAGTTAGGCGATTTCACCATTCGAAGCAGGCATGTCGTCATATCAACCAAGCGCAGCCCAAATACAAAGTCTTCTCAGATACTACGGCAAATCGCGCACCGTAAAACTGTCGTCACCTGCAGCCAATGCCAATGTCGCGTCTCACTGTGGAGGGTTGGGGATTGATTTGATATGTACCATATAGTCTGCAAGTTACTTGAATTTTCGATTTGCGTGACGCTAGACGTGTGGCTTATCTTTAATTTGCTTTTGTAGTTTGCGTATTAACAACTATCTTTCGTTATGGATCCACAGGTATTACTGGAAACTGCCAGTTTAACTTTCTTCGATATAGGTTGTTTTTTGGGTGTTCGCAGACATGAAGAGCAGCGACATCATGCAAACGTCCAAGGCATACGACTGTTGCAGCACCTTGACGTAGTTCCTACCCGTGACACCGAAGTCAGGTGTTCTACGTGCAATGCATTAACGAGGACAGCAGGCAACAGGACCAGGAAGCTGGGATGCCGATTTATTTTCCCTAACGTCGTCAGTCACCGAGTTGAGCCTACAACCAACACGTTCCTTGGGAACGCTCTAGTGCGTGAATTCGGAGCCGACAGCATGTTGAAGATCATTTTTATGTGGCTGGAAAAATTCCCCTTGAATGACGTTGTGAGCCACGTTAATGTTAGTACGGATACTGCTGTTGCTTGATATTCATATTGCAGGGATGTGGCGCAGAAGGTGGCTTGGCACGATCTCGGCCAGATAGGTGGACCACAGGACGTCGTAGAGGTGGACGAAACTCATCTTTTTAAGAGGAAATAACACGCAGGACGTCTTCCGCATCTCTGGAACCTCAACTGGGTGTTTGGTGGTATCAGCCGGACATCACGAAAATGCTTCGGCGTCATGGTGCCGGATAGGACCAGGGCAACCCTGTTACCTATCATGGAACAGTTTGTGGAGCACCAATTGTTCATTTGCTCTGACGAGTGGAGGGCATATGCAACCTGCTACAAGATTTTTTCAGGCCACGGCACGGTAAATCCTTCTGAAAATCGTACGACACTCATTAATGACCAATAGAAAAATTAGTTCACGAGCCGTATCCAAGACAACAACAAAATTTCTTGGAAATTTTTTGTAGGTAGAAATTACTTCTTTTTAGGGTTTGTGTCGTTACGATTTTCTTACCGAATCTGCATTCGAGCATTAATTCATAACCGGAAATTATTTTTCGTGCATTCAACAACGTCCAATTTGCCCTCGCGTCCCGCTCGGGCAAATTAATACGACGTTGTTGGAACGCACTCAAAAAAATTTCCGGAAAGAATTAATGCTCTTATGAGATTATATGTGAAAATTTTATTTCACCTCACAGAAATGAAGATCCGATTTGGGATCCAGCTGGTAGATTCAACCCCGAATGTTTGGACCTTCATGGATCGGGCCTTATCCCGAACCCGACGTCAAACTCTTCCGCCACAGCACTCAGTCCTGTGAACGGTCTTGGTTGGAGCTGAAGACGATTTTGCGTTCCTGTACCGCCGATCAACACGTATCATCATACATCGGTAAGTGGATTTATCAGCAGAATATTTTGAATGTCGAAAACGGCACGACATCGAGGTTCCGGCGGTTTTGCACCGACATCAGACGGGCGACCCAGGAGTAGGGGAAATCCCTATGAACGTCGATTTGCAGCACTGTCAATGCTATTTACGTCAACCGTAGTTTGGTGTAGTTTTTTGTAGAATAGAAATAGATTTGTTAGATTTTGTGTATATTTTTTATAGTTTGTTTAGTTTTTTATTTGTATTTTTGAACAATTGTTTATGCAATTTTGTTAGATTTTGTTTGTATTTTGTATAGCTTTTTGTAGTTTTTTTTTGCGTAAAAGTAGTAAACTAGTCATGGCTTTTTTTAGAGATTCTTTTAAATTTTTTCTATTATTTAAGTGTATTTTTGGTGTGTTATGCAATTTAGTTAGATTTTGTATATATTTTTTATAGTTTTGAGTAGTTTTTTATGTGTATATTTGAACAATTATTTATGCAATTTTGTTAGATTTTGTCTGTATTTTGTATAGTTTTGAGTAGTTTTTATGTGTATTTTTGAACAATTATTTATGCAACTTTGTTAGATTTTCTCTGTATTTCGTATAGATTTTTGTATTTTTGTTTGGCGTAGAAGTAGTAAACTAATCATAAGTTTTTTTACAGATTCTTTTACAGTTTTTCTATTATTTATGTACGTATGTATTATGCAATTTAGTTAGATTTTGTTTATATTTTTTATAGTTTTGAGTAGTTTTTTTATGTGCATTTTTGAACAATTATTTATGCAATTATGTTAGATTTTTCTGTATTTTGTAGAGTTCTGTGTAGTTTTTATGTGTATTTTTCGACAATTATGTAGGTAATTTTGTTAGATTTTCTGTATATTTTCTATAGTTTTTCATAGTTTTTTAGATGTAGACGTAAAAAATGTAAATGGAGAGATATTCAGTGATATTAAATATATTTTTGAAGAACCACAAGAATTAGGGATAAATATTTTAAGTGTCACTTCCGATATGGGCCCTACTAATCAGGCATCATCGAGGACTTTAAGAATATAAAGGAAATGCTGATCTCCAGCAAAATTATTGATTTAACTGAATGTATTCAACATAAATATGGATTGTCTACCAAGGAAGTCTGTGCTAGCTATATTGTTAAACTTGTTAACCATCAAGAGAGACACTGTTTTAAGTTGGCACCAAAACTGACTGAAGATCTGCTAGCAAGTCATTTCTATAAAATGAAAGTGTCAATGTCTACTAATGTAGTATGGCATACCGTGAGCAGTGCTTTAACATTTCTTGCTGACATACATCCAGAACATGTCCACCTTACTACTGCTTGGTTTTTAGATCAAATAGAGAAATTACCCACATTAAATGAAGAGGTTTACAATGAAACAATTGCGTTTCCGAAAGACTATGGATCAGTTCTGTAAAAGTGTAGTGGGATTTCAAATAATTTGGAAACCATCACAAACAGCTGTTCTAATTTCGACACAGTTTATGTTAGAATTACAAGCTAACCTGTTGGAAACACAAAGGTCAACAAATTTGTTCTAACTAGCAGATTCCCGCAGAACTCCTTGGAAAATGTCTTCAGTGTTTTGAGGAGCAAGTGGTTTATTCCTAATGAACTTCAGGTTAAACACTATCATAAATTAACGAGTGCCACAGTATTTTAAAAATGGCAGCTATGAAAAAATGACAGAATTTCTTTCAGGATTTTTAAATGTGGTGGTTGAGGCAAAGCCTCGATATGAGGATATAAAAGTTCCTAATGACAATGAGATAAATAAATTCACAATTAATCTATATTTTAGTGAACTGAAATACTAAACGATATTTATGGATACATTATGCAAAGCATAATAAAAACTGCCACAACATGTAAACATTGCATACATGCTGCAGGTTAAAAAAAACTCCGGAAAAGCTTCACGAAGTTCACTAATATTCAATGTTTCAAAAACAGACCACTTTTTTTAAGACAGCACACTTTTCGTGTTACAGAAGAGTTGTTTTACTTTTTTTATGCAAATGGAAAACATTTTTCTAAGTTTATTTCAGTTGTGAAGAAAAAACAAAAAAAAAAATCATATTAACATGTGTCCGCAAACGCTTCGATTTCGAATTACACCCTCCTAACGAGGGTGGTTATATTATAACTTTTTAACTGGCCAGAATTTGATTGTAAAAAAGTATACATTGGATAGCCTGACTTATTTAAACAGATTTTCAGTTCGTTCCGTTTTTTTTGTGAAGCTTATACTCTTTGTGTAAAAAATAAAATACGTCATGCAAAGCACAGTTATTTAGCAAAATGCTTTGCCTCATGTTTTTTATTTTTTTTTACAGAAACAGTTTTAACTTTACGAAAAAAACTCCAAGCGTTTTATAGTATATATTTTTGTATAATCACATTATTGTCCGTTAAAAAGTTCTAATAATAGTATATTATGATACTAGTGTATAAGTACGCCTTTAAAGCACGTGCGACGAGTTGAAGAGCACGACGCGAAGCGGAGTGCTTTTAACGTCACTAGTGCTTTCATGGTACTTATACACGTGTATAATACGCTACTTTTTCTGCGATCGTATAGAAACATAAAAACTTAGTTCAGTGACACTTTTTCTGTCATATTGTGTTAGATATTCTAGGTTATGTTGACATTCAGATTTACGGCAAAGCGTGTTTTAATATAGTATTAAAACACGCCACCAATGGCAACGGGCGAAAGACGTAATTCGGGTGCGACTATTAAGACTGCTACAAACGTCACTTTTGACACTAGAAACTGTGGAGAAAGTTGTCATTTTGACACGATTGTAGAAAAAAAAAATTTATACTACGGGTCTCTCATTTCAACCCCTTAAAATATGTAAAAATTAAAAAAAATATTTAATAAATAAATCTGCTATTATTAGGCCATATCTGTCAATTTTTATTTTAATGCCCTGTTCCAGTATTCAGTAACATGACAAAAAATTAATTGTAACCCCCTTCTTAAGAAGGGTATATTTCGAAAACGAAGCATTTGCGGACACGTTATATGGATTCTTTCTTGCTATTGTTCACTTACAACACCCTAGTAATTGACGGCGATTGTCTGTACGGTTAATATACAGGGTGATTGAAAAATGGCGCATTTCCTCTGGAGGGGTTGTTGGGGACTACTTGCGGAGTATGAAAAAATCACAAAAAAGTCTTTACAATCATTCTTCTGAAATATTAACAGCAGAAGATGCATTTTGAAATAAGCTATTTACAAACATTTTTTAAAAATTCAACGTTTGAATCGAAGATTATTATTGTTATTAAACATCCCAATTCAAAATCGTTCTAATTGTGCAGTTTTTTGTTAAATATTAATAAAATACAGCCATGAACTCCATAATTACGCTAGGTGCGTATATTAAAGGTCCGTTTCAAAACTTTGCTTATCCATTTCACCAAAAGTTTTGAAATGGAGCCCCTCATTTTTAACCCGAACAATTTATCAAAACTAATAACTTTTGTGGTATTTTTAGATTTTAATAATATTATAAAAAAATGTTTTGTAGGTTTTAATAGGAACACGTTGTTCTTTATCACCGAAGGAGAGCAACGCATGGAATTTCGGCATGCGTTTGGATGTTTTACAATACTAGTAGCAGAAATACAAGGCCACAATTTAGAAGCCTCACATATTTGGCGTGTTCTTTTTACTACAAAACTCAGCTCATATCAGCAATACTCAGTAACTTTGAAAATAACGGTGTTTTATTTACATGACCGCAGCTAAGTTATTCTGAGTTGAAAACCTTCCCCCCGCACCGACGAAGCACTACCACTCTAGGTTGTGCGTTGATGAGTTGAACTGAGTGTGCATGCGCAGTTTTAAAACAATGCTCTCAAAAAGCAACACAAAGCACGTGTTTTCGTTTAATGGTGTATTTACTTCTGCAAAGCCACGTTGTGTTATTTAAACGATTTTAAAATGGATAATTTAAATACTACCATCAGTCTTTCGGATCCAGAAAGCGGTTACCCGTGGTGACTATGAAAAAGCTGAAAAAGGCAAGTAGTCAAATAAAATAATAATTATTTATTATTGTCAATAAATTATTGAATTCTTTGTTCCGTGTAGACGAGTTATTTCGAAGCGCTTTATTGCGGCACGCTAAAGTAAATTATAAACCAATAGCCGACAAAGAACAGGCGAAGGCAAGCGATGAAGAATTGGCCGATGAAGGGAAACATACAGCGAGTACCAGTAGTGCTAGTAGCACTAATAATATCGAACTGTTTGGGAGCATAATTCAACTCTGGCACTCATTTCTTCTGTTGGTGTTCATTATGAAGAACTATACCATGCTACAAAAAGAAAATACTGCTGGTTAAATGTAGCCAACGATTTAGAAAGCATAAATATAAATGTAAGTTTGATCAAAATTAGAATTTATTTAAGAATAAAGATATTTCAGTTTCCGTTACAAGAGGTTCAGTCGTTGTTACTTGCCATTTTCTGATTTTACAAATAACACTATTGTAAAACTCTTTGTAACTTTTAACAGGTTGCGGCATCAGCTTGCCAGAAGAAATGGCAGAATTTGGTAAGGTCTTTTAAAACGGCCAATGACAATAGGAAAAAAACAGGGCGTTCGCCAATCCGTTTATATTACTATGATAAGATGAACGAAATATTGGGTGACAAACCTAATATTTCAAGTCCTCATACCATCGATGTAAGCAAACTGGCAGAAGATATGTGGTGGAAATCAGCACCGACAACACATTAGAGGAAAAAACTGATGGTGCTAATCCTAATTTACGAGATCCCAAAAAACGAAGGCGAAATGCAAACATTGATTATATCAAAACAAAAAAGGCTTACTTTGAACTGAAGGAGAAAGAATGGGAAAAAAGAAGAAAAGACAGGAAAATGAAAAGAGAAGAGAACTTCTGGCAAAAAACTACAATTAGAACAGAAAATAAAACTTCTTCGAGAAATTTTACTTCAGCGTAAAACGTCCGGCTAATCTTAATTTAATTTAATTCGGTTGTTTTTAAGATTACTGTCATTGCGATAAAATCATTCTTATTTTATCATAGACTAATGGTATTACCTGCAAGGGGAATGTTGTCCCTGAAACGACTTTGCTTAAATAAGAATGTTTTTATCACAACGACCCTACAAACAAAAACAACCGAAGTCAAGGAATTTTATTGTTTTAAGAATGAATTTTATTTATTTTAATAGTTTGAAAGAGTTATGTTCAAGTTCAATAAATGTGTTTATAGTTTACATTTGTTTTATTGTCTATCGCTACAGCTTGATAAGAGTTTGATTGATTTTTACTTGCAAGTTCGTCACATCTTTACCCTCTAATGACGAATGAACAGATGAAAATCAATCAGACTCTACATACACTTACAAATAAATTAATTTATATTAAACATTAAATTAAACACTTCCTGTCTTCTGTCGTACTGCACTGGTTCAAATTCATTTTGATCATTAAACAATACATCAGCAGAATTATCACACACTTCTTCAATAGCAGTATCATCATTTTGCAAACTGCACACATTATGTAGCACACATGAAGCCACTACACACTGGACAATAAACTGTACATTTCTATTGTGAAATTGCAACGGCCGTCGAAACCGACCTTTTAAAAAGCCTACTGCATTTTCAACTACTATTCTGGTCGAAGAATGTTTGTAGTTGAACTCTCTTTGTTCTTCTGTTAAAAACCCGTTGTCTTTAAATGGGGCGACTAACCATGATAAATTCGGATATGCTGAATCGCCTAAAATAAATAAATCCTGATTATCCAAGAATCCAGTCTGACAAATATCATATATTCTGGATTTTTTTAGAACACGCGCATCAAGAACCGAACCCGCTTCACCACAAAACACACTATTAATTGCTTTCTGTCAATAACCGTGAAAGTCACCGTACTTGCAAGACGTTTTCTGAAGTCGCTCCGGAAACGTAGGCAAGTAACGCCTCTGTAAATCTGTTTTTAGTGAGAGTGATATCTAAGAGTTTTCTGTTCTGTGCCTCAATAACTAGTAAAATCTAGGAAAATGCCTGACTGCGCTGTATGCAGACAACCTGCAGATAGGAAGAAAAGAGATACCATTCCGTGTTCGGGTTCATGCAAACAACTTTTCCACTTTGCATGTGTCAAGTTATCTCCTGATATTTTATCAAACACCGGTATTTCTTGGAAATGCAAACGTTGCTGCCAAACAAATGTTCCTAACTCTGATGTGCTACCAATCATGGACTCCTCAAGCCAATCAGTAACGCTAAGTGACGTAATGAGTGCAGTAAAACAGGTACATCTCGAACTAGCCGCCGTAAGACAACAGCAGTCGGATCTCCTGGATTCAGTCAACTTCTGTTCCAACAAAATCGACGAATTCGACACTCGTCTTAAGGAATTTTCCAATAAAATCAAACTTGTTGATGATCTTGCCCAAGAAAACAATAAATTGAAGACCGATATGTCTGAAATTATGGAGAGGCTTAATCACCTAGAGCAGCGCTCCCGGCTAAACAATTTGGAGTTGCAAGGAGTCCCCGAAACCTCAAACGAAAATATTTCGAATTTAATTCTAAATATCTCTTCTGTTTTGGAATGCGATATAAAAAATGAGGACATTGAAGTTTGCCATCGTGTTGCAAAGTTTAACCATACCTCCAACAAACCCAAAAACATCATAATTAGGTTCTTTTCCCGCCAGAAGAAGCAGTTATTACTCTATGCTATCGGCTTCACCTCTGACCAGCGCATATTTATCAATAAACACCTTTCCCCCGCAAATAAGAAGCTTTTCTTTGATGTGCGTCTAAAATGCCAGCGTTTTGGCTATAAATACGTATGGGTGAAAGATTGCAGCATCTTTATAAAAAAAAGTGATAGTGCACGTACCCTCTGTATAAAATCGGTGGTTGATTTGGCCAAAGTCACAGAGTAACTAACATTAGCGTAAGTTTTTTTGTTGCTCACTAATTTTTTTTGTTTAATAATGTAGTAATAGTTTCTCTTTTTATTATGGCGGTCTCAGTCTATTATCAGAATGTCAGAGGTCTTCGGACCAAAACTGTAGACGTTAAAAATCAGATATCAATTAATAATTATGATGTCATATGTTTTACTGAAACTTGGTTATTGGTCTCCATTGACTCAGCTGAAATTTTTGATGCGCGGTATGTAGTATACCGTCGTGACCGAGAATATTTAAATGTCTCCAGGGATGGTGGAGTTCTGATTGCCGTATTAAAAAAGTACTCTTCAGTGAGGTTACAGCGGTGGGAAAGCAGTGCTGAAGATTTATGGGTGCAAATTGTTATTAAATGTGGTCATGATCTAAACATCAAATTTAATGTTTGTTGTGTTTATATTCCGCCAAGCTCGCCCACTGCCGTATACGAAAGTCATTTAAATAATATCCAAAACTGTTATTTCCAGGCTGTAGGTGCAAAGTTTATAGTATTGGGTGATTATAATTTGCCTGATATTGAATGGTTGGTAAAAAATGATCACAACGTCGATTATATTGCCAGTCATTCAAATGTCAGTGCTAGTGTAATTAACTGCTTTAATCTTGTTAATTTAACTCAATTTAATGGATTTTTAAACTCTTACGGGCGTATTCTTGACTTAGCTTTCTCAGATTTGCACTTGATTGTGTCAGATATTAGCGATTTTTCATTATCCGCAATCGACATCCAACATCCGCCTCTCCTCATTGAATTCTCACTGAAGAACACTGCTCTCAAGCCAAATGAAAGATCAATACTCAAATATCAGTTCCGTAAAGCAAATTATACAGTCATTAATGAACAGTTGACAGTTGTAAACTGGTCGTGTAGCCTGAATCATTTAAATATAAACTTAGCAACTGACAAATTTTATTCAATATTAAATGACCTTATTAAAAAATATAATTAGAAAAAGATACAAAATGTACAAATCTGCCTCGGATTATTTGATATTTTCTTCGCTGCGCAAAAAAATAAAAACATTAGTCTCTGAATGCCATAAAAATTACATACAAACTTCCGAAGAGAATATTAAGCAGAATCCGAAGCAGTTTTGGTCTTTCGTAAAAGAGAACAGAGCAGATACGTCTGTGCCAAAATCGATTTATTTTAATTATGTTCAAGCAGATGACCCCACTAAGTGCGCTAACGTCTTTTTAGATTATTTTAAATCAGTTTACGAAAACAGCGTACAAGTCAGTTACAATGCCCACGACTACCCAACTCATAACAACTTAAGTACAATTACGTGCGAAGTTTCTGACATAGAAAATCTGTTAGCAAATATCAAAATAAATAAGTCGAGAGGGCCTGACGGTATAGACCCATTTTTTGTCAAAATGTGTGCTCATTCTCTTTCGTATCCATTAAGTTTGCTCTTTAATAAATCACTCCGCGAAGGAGTTTTTCCAGATTACTGGAAATTGGCTTACGTTACCCCAATTTTTAAATCGGGTGATAAAGCTAACGTCTGTAATTATCGCCCAATATCCAAATTGTCAATTTTCGGAAAAATCTTAGAATCACTCATAAATAAAATATTACTTAATCACATCCAAAACTTTATCTCGCCAAACCAGCATGGATTTTTGCCACGTAAATCAGTTTCTACTAACTTGTTTAATTATTCAGAATTTATATGCGGAGCCATGAACAAAAGATCCCAGGTTGATGCTGTGTATACTGATTTCTCCAAAGCCTTTGATAAAGTTAATCATTCTATACTTATACAAGAACTCTCAGGGTTTGGAGTGTCAGGTACGTTGCTTCACTGGTTTCGGTCGTATCTGGTTGGTAGAAAACAATGTGTTGTTACAAAAGGTTTTAAGTCGGATACCATTGAAATCAGTTCTGGCGTGCCACAGGGCTCGCACCTTGGACCAACTTTATTCATGGCTTTTATCAACGACCTGTCTTTTAACTTCAAATCGTCTTTTCTGTTATATGCTGATGATTTAAAATTGTTCAGAGAAATTAAATCCTCGCAAGATTGTAATGTTTTACAGCAAGATCTGAATTATCTCAGTGATTGGTGTAATAAAAATAAAATGTTCTTAAACGTACAAAAATGTCATAGAATATCATTTAGTCGAATCAAAAGAACAATTAATTTTGATTACAGAATAGGCAATACAGTTCTCAGCGATGTTGCTTTTATACGTGATTTGGGCGTTATTTTTACCAAAGACTTTACTTTTAATAAGCATATTGAACAAATTGTTTGTAAAGCTAACAAGATGTTGGGATTTATATTTCGAGTAACAAAGAATTTCCGCAATCCTGATACACTAAAAATATTGTACTACGCGCATGTCCGCTCACATCTGGAATATTGTAACTTCATATGGAATCCTTTTTATCATACTCACATAAATAGAATTGAAATTGTTCAAAAACGTTTTCTAAAAGTAGTCTCTTTTAAATTAAATTTGAAACTTAGTTACACAGGAAAATTGTTATATTTTAATATGCTATCACTGGAACATAGAAGGACACTACTAGATATTAAAGAACTGTTCAAATTCATTAATGGCTTTTACAATGATACCTCAATTATAGCACGATTTTTTATTAAAATTCCATTATATTCTGTGCGGAATTCTTTATTCTTCTGGCACGATCAGTGTACCACAAATTTTTCGATAAACTCTCCCTCAGTTAGGCTCGTCAGAACTTATAACTTTGTGGGACAGGAGGGTATCGACATGTTTGCGGAATCTATTGCAACAATTGCAAGATCAATCGCCTCTTATTTTCTAAATACTTACAGTAATAATACCAACATATCACATTGCTTTAATCTTTGCATCTTCATCGATCTTTAATTTTTTTTTGCAATTTTGTAATTTTTGCTTTTTGTAATTTGTATCTTTGTTTTCTGGTATTCTTACTTGTTTAATCCTGTTTATTTGACCATTTTTCAATGGGTTTGTAGCCAGCAAGTGTTTGCCAATTTCACTATTTTTGTCCTTTAAGTTTTAAGTAATAATTTATTTATTTTCAAATTTTTTAGTTAAAAAAAGTGTACACCATGAGTTGCTATCTTTTTAGTTTATATTTAGGTCACAATTTTTAATTTTGTATTTAATCTCTCCTCTGTTTTTTTTAACTTTGGTGATTTATAGTTTTTATTTTTATATGTATTATCCGTGCCGGTCTATAATTGGATGGCTACTTTTGCGTAGACCATCTGTTGACTCGGCCAAAATTGTAAATAAATAAATAAATAAATTACATATAATCTGAAGTACGATGCTGTGATCACCTTTCCTATTACAGTATGTGTAAGCGTCTTTAGAAGGTCTGTTTATACAAATATGAGTTCCATCTTTGGCTCCCACTATCCTATTTATTCCTTACTTTTCACGAAAGCTTGTAACTATCAACTCAGAGTTTTCAGCATCTGGCCACTTAATAAAACTGGTACTAACAGACACCAAATAATTAATAATTACAGATATTATTGTATGGGATGTTCCTCTTGCCACATCAAATCTGTCAGATATTTGACGAAATGTCTCTATCTTAGCCAAATACCATACTGTCATTAACACTGCTTTCTCTGATGACACTTTTTTTCGCCAAAAATTGTGACTTGCTAGAATCTTTGCCTCGATTACTTTTTGTACGAAATAATAACAACTTCTGCGGTTCATTCTAAACTGCGACTGAAACTGTTTATCATCAAATAAATGAACTACAGAGGCAATATAGTTTTTACATCGAACGTGAACTCTACGTTCCTCCGACTCCACCGAAGAATCAGTGGTGTCCATCGAACTGGTGGAGGTAGAAGAAAAATCAAGTTCGTTGGAACTTCCTTCTTCGAATATAGAGTCCTAAATATAAATTACATTAATGTATAGTTACAGCATAAATATACTTGAAAATAAGGACTTACCAAAACCATATTTTCTAAATTGATATTCATTATAAAATAACCAACTCATTCATTTGTTTGTATGACTTTTATAACTGAGGTTATGTTCATGTTATGTATGTAAAAGTTTGACCTTCAATCATATGTTTCTGGCTGTTTTATTTGTGAGCCAAATAACTCAGCTCAGTTATCGTGCATTTCTGATCTGAGCGTAGTGTAAAAAGAACACATTAATTGTGTTGACGTTACGACCACATCTGGGATCTGTTAATCTGGAATTCCAGTCAGAAGATGTATATGCATTGGCCACAGTACAGCTGGAAAATTTTGTGAGTTAATAAAATGTAGCCTCATTTTATATACAGTATGTCTAAAAAGTCACCTTTCTGACGTTCGTATGAAACTCAAGTATAAATTTTTTGCATAAGCTTAAAGAAAAATGAAAAAGTCTTACAAGAGTACCAAAAATGTCACCAAAACATAGCTTAGTTAAGAGCGAACGCTAGCCAGGTCAGAAATTCTACCACGTATACTTCCGCCACCACCCCTTGGCTCAACCAGCACTGGTCCTAATGCTATTAAGAACTAAGTTCGGGAGTACGCACCAAATACTCTGCAGGCGGATATGCACCGGCCGATAAACGGAGAAGTACGACGACAGTCTGTGCTTAATTTCGTCGCTTTTAGGTTTACAAAGGTTACAAAGCCCATAAACACTATTCTAGCTCATTTGACTGTCTACGTTCACATTTTCCACCACCGATCTATAGTAATGCGGTTGTTATATTTAGCAAACGCAAACTAAGTAGTAACTGAAATAAGCGGAACTGAACACTAACCATGAGTGTTGAAAAGACAGGCTTTTATTTAGCCCGCCGCACTGACGAGACAAATCCATCAAATTTGTAAGAGCCTTTCATTTCCAGTTAGATCTGAAAACCTCGGTCGAGTTAATTTCTTTCACAAGCCGGCCCTGCCGTAAAACCGGCGCTGCCTTAAAACTGGCCTTGCAATATAAAATCGTAATTCGAATTCATTTTGATTAGGCTCTGATATGCAAGCGATTGCTGAAAATTTTCTCCGTAAGCACTTCTATGCCACGTTCAAATTGTTTGGTTCGTTTTGTAACCTTGGGGCTCCCAGTTATATCTAAAGTCCGGCTGAACCCAAATAAAAGAAAACAATTACGCCCCAATGGGATATTTCTTTATAAACATTTCCGGTTCTCACGCTAATGGCGTTGTTCATTCCGGCACCCAGGCGTCTTCAATACAAAATTCTCGGAACTCTTGTGCACCCAGCGTGTTTTAAACTCAAGCTCCCTTTGTCTTACGCGATAAAGAAATGAGATTTCAAATGTTATTTCGGTTCATGGATAAATCAATCCGGGGACTTTGCGTAGCAACCCGATACTCTTGGAACTCGCTATAACCACAAAATTCTTTGTCCAGGATTCAAGGCCCCTGTTTGCCCAATTAAGCTTACGTAGTAAGAAAGAGACGAGTGCACAGCAACGAGGGGGATTAACTCTGTGATTGTTAAGCGGGGTTGGAATTCTTAAGTCAGTCAAGCTCGAACCTTTGAAGCGATAATTTTTTCTGTGGGTGTTAAAAGTGCGCGCGGCGGGCGGTTGAAGTAAAGTAATTTACTCGGCGTTGATACGAATGGCAGATTCGTCTCCTATAGCTTGCTTCCCAGGGGAAGATACTTGCATTACTTGCACATTCGATTAGAGACGACATCTTTAAGCCTTAAATAACTTTTCCCTGTTAAGTGTGGAAAACCATTGCTTTATGCAAATTTGTGTATCAACGCCGGGCTTACTGTAATTAGAGGGGAGCTCGCCGCGCGATATTGTCGTATTGTATGCTGTCATTTCTCCCACAACTGTTGAGGGGTTCCGGCCCACCCTTGTCTACCTTTGGGGTTCTGAACGAGTTCCCGCATCATTCTATACTGTGGGGACCTGCCCTGTCTCTCTCCCGCCTCTGCAAGCGACTCCTGGTGGCGAACTTCCAACACCTCTCCGACGACATGCTTTGGTAGCTACAAGGTAAATTATTTGTATTTTGTTGCGCCCAACTGAAGAGATCGGGAAGTGTCGAAAGAAGCGACGCGTTCGGCGGTATATTAACTAAGGAACATTGCGTACGACCATTTTATTTGAGCATTTTGTACAGGGGCTTGACTCCTGTCTTGTTTTTCATTTGTGTACTAAATGCTTACTATTTAAATGTAACGTAGATGCTAAGGTAATTTTTTCTTGGGGTCCCCGATATCTCATGTAGGATTTACCTTTTGTATACCATTTAAATTCACCTCCGGGTGATTATCTTCAATGTGAATATTTGTGTAAATTTAATGTTTTCAAATAATAAAATTGTTAAAGTCAGTTTGCCCTTTTAGTGAATTCTGAACCTTTCTTTTTTGTTTGGGTCTTCAACCAAGTTAACAGGGCAAAGGCCTGATGTATTTGAATTGTAAAGCTGAAAGGATGTCCCTTTGATAAGCGAACCCTAAGATTTGGGGGCCAGTGTCAGTTATTTTTGTGCCAATTTATGTAAGACATTTGCTTCACGGTCACCCTGTGCTTACACCAGCCGCTTGGAGGAAGCTTGGGGAGCGTCGAGGAGCAGGCAGTTTGCAGCTAACCCAGTACACCGTGGGTAAAGCTCTGTGGCATTTCTCGTTTTGGGCCACGAGGGCTGTTAAGTTCATCAAAACGAGTGGCGTCCTTAGGCAATTCTTTTGAGCAAAGCATAGGGTAAGTGCTGTCGGTTTTAACTGAGCTTTCGAACCACGCCTTCTCGACTAAGCTAGACCGAGGGTAATTGGAGCGCCGTCATCTGCTCCGACACATCAACATCTGTGTTCTTTTTAGTAAAGCCAGCAAACCCTGTACTTTTCCCCGATTTTTGATAGTGCTTGTGATCGCTGTCGATTCGAGCATTTAAAACTGTAACAAATTATACAGTAAATAAAGGCAAAATAAGTGCGGAAAATTAAAAAAATAGAAAAGCGTTTCCAAATTTCATGTAGTTTTGTTTTAAAATGAAGTTAGAGAGGCATCTATAAAAATGCGAAAATATTAAATATGAACCATAAATATAATTTCATTACAATTGAACAGTTATTTTACTTGAGTTCTGAATTTCAAACTGAGTGTTTAGGTACTGTTTTATATTTCAACAATATTATTTACGTTTTCTTGATGTTGAAGCCATTAAGTAGAATCAAACACCACACGTTTACTTCCTCTTCAGATGAATCATGATAAATTATTTATAGAGTTTGGCAAAACATAATGGTAAATAATCAAAGCTTTCAAATAACAATACAATAATAATAAAACAGAAAAAATTTCCATTATCAATAGAAGTTAAATAATTCTGGACAAGAAAACGTAACAATCATACCACTTATTATATCAGTCACAGGAATAACATCAGAACGTTTTACAGAAAGCAATAGAACTAAAAACTAGTCCTATAGTCAGAACATCGTTTAGCTAATAGAATTTAACATGTCTTGGTTTTGAGTTTTTGACCCGTAAAATCTACAATTTCTCAGCAACAGCAGGAAAAACAATAAATAAATAAATTATTGCAGAAAAACTTTCGATCACGGAGGAGTAGTGATTTTAACGAAGTTCAACATACAAAGTCAGGAAATCACGGAGGTTTCGATGTTATCATCGGAAATACATTTTGAGTGCTGCCTTTCTAAAGAAACTAATGATCGTGTATGTGTTTTGTGCGTATATCGGAGCCCTAAATCCGATAAAGAGGAATTCCTACAAAAAATAAATGAATGCCTGGGGATACTGCAAAAAATCAACTGCAAGCGTGTCATAATTTGCGGTGACTTCAATGTGAATTTTTTTAACTCGCTCTGCATTTCTTGATAACCTACAAGATTTATTTCAGAGTTACGGTTTTATTCGAACGATAAATTCTCCTACTAGATTAGTAAGCGGTACTTGCCTTGACAATATTTTTGTTAGCCCGATGTCGCATTTCAATAGCCAGATAATAAACTCTTGCTTATCAGACCACACCGCTCAATTAGTATTTTTACGTAGAAATTTAGGTTTAAAGATTGATCGTACAAAAACTATTATCAATCGCAGAATATTTAATGACGCAAATGTTTGATCTTTCAATTCCCTTTTATGTAAAGAAACATGGAAAGGCAGTTTCATAGCTAATGGTGCAAATCAAAGGTTTTCATTGTTATACTCCACTTTTCCGTATTATTTTGATACTGCATTTCCTATGCATCAGGTAAAAAGTACTAAAACAAACACTCAAAAGAGTCAGTGGATGGATAACAAATGGTATTCAAGTATCAGCTCGTACCCTAAGAGTTTTGTATGATCAAACTAGAAGCGGCGATGTTAATTTTATTAATCAGTATCGTAAATAATGTTATCCGAGCTGCTACGAGATTGCACAATGATATGAAATTATCTAATGCTGCAAATAAATTCAAAGCAGCTTGGCAAACCCTAAAATACGAAACCTCGGCTATAATTCAATCAGAGAAAATTGCACTTAAAGAAGGTGATGCTACCATCAGCGATTCCGTTGATACGTGTGAAATATTCAATAAATATTTCGATATTCTACCAAAATTAATAGCACAAAAAAGTAAAACTCAAAACTACGCAACTGATGCTACTGCTAGCATTTCTAGAAACCATCGATCAATGTTCTTAGAACCCGTCACGTGTAATGAGGTGTTTAACACTGTCATGAGCTTCAAACATTCCAAATATGCAGGTGACGATGGTGTTAGTCCTGTGCTATTAAAAAATTGTATATCGTGTATAATTAAGGTATTCACTCATCTTAGCAGGTTTGGTTCTGCATCAGTCTCTGTCAAAACTGACGGAAAACCTAATCTGACAACCTCGAATTTGACATAGACTTACAGTACCAGCAACAAATTCACATTTAACAAATATTTCGAAGGGAACTTGATGGAAAAGCATTTATAATATCCTGGTATTTTGTTGGAGTAGGTTTCGATTTGTCAGTTACATTTTGAAAGTCAGTTACTTGACATTTCAAAAATGTATTCTAATAACGAATATGCATGCGAATACGTAGATATGATCCTGGTTGTGGGGGAGTGCCACAATAATGTCGCTGAGGCTGTTCGTGTTTATGCAGAAATATTTCCGAACAGAAGACATCCTGACCCAAATGTAATAAACCGTCTCCTGCAAAGGAGCAGAGACACTGGGCAATTGGCTGTATTGCCAAATGCAGATCGAGGCCGACCACGAAATGTGCGAAATCCAAACATGGAAGAAGCAGTTTTAAATGTTGTAACAGAAGATCCTACCAGTAGTACAAGAAGCATTGCACAAGAACTGGGGTTGTCGCAAAATTCCGTACATCGAGTAATTGCTGACGAAGGATTACACTCTTATCACTACACAAAAGTTCAGGCACTCTTACCCGAAGACTTTCAGTTAAGGAGGAATTTTTGTAATTGGTTGTCGGGACAAAATGAAAATGACCCAAATTTTATTTCTCGCATCTTATGGACGGATGAGGCAAATTTTAGTAGCGATGGTTTCTTTAATTCTTGCAATGCTCATGTATATGCCTTTGAAAACCCTTACGCAGCAGTTGTAAACCACCATCAGCAAAGGTTCAGCGTGAATGTGTGGGTTGGAATACTTGGTACCCACCTACTGGGACCAGCCGTTTTACCTCCTCGACTAAACGGTGAGATTTTTTTAAATTTCTTGCAAACTGAGCTGCAAGAAATTTTAGATAATTTGCCACTTGCGGCTATCAGAAACATGTGGGTCCACATGGATGGAGCACCAGCTCATTTTGCTGCTCCAGTTAGACGAGTGGTTGGATGGAGAATTTAATCAGCGATGGATTGCACGACACGGCCCTGTTGGGTGGCCACCGAGATCCCCTGATTTGACGCCGTTAGGTTTTTTCTTTTGGGGGACACGTTCAAGCAAGCGTTTATCGAACCGAGGGTCCATAACGTGCAGGATCTCATTCTTCGTATTCACGGTGCCGCTCAAACTGTTAATGTTGATATGCTCCAGAGAGTTCAAGTGAGCATATTAAGGCGAGCACAAACTTGTTTGCTAGTGAAAGGTTAAAATTTTGAACAACTTTTTAAAACCATTTTGCTTTAGAATTTGTCTTGATTTTCCTCCATGTCTTTATTACGAATTATTTATTAAAATTGTTTATTGCTTTATTGATTTAATAATTTCATTAGAATTTTACAAACAGAAGATACCTACTTAATTACCTATCTAAAACCTAATTACAAAGCTTATCCGATTTCGTTAGCCAAATAAACCAAATGCCCAATTATTTACTCCACGACCTGCTGAATTGTTTGACAGACAAGAGAATGAAGACTCAATTTGGGGGAGAATTGTCACCTGTGATGAGACATGGATTCATCAGTATGATCCGGAATCCAAACAGGAATCTATGCAGTGGGTAAAAAAGAGACAATCAGCACCCAGGAAGTTCAAAGTCTCTCGCACCACTTGTAAGCTCATGACATCCATTTTTTGGGGTAGCGAAGGAATTCTGATGATAGATTACTTGCCAAGAGGGACAACGATGACAGGCGCGTATTATGCGAATCTTACTGTTCAACTGCGGGAAATCATCAAGAAGAAAAGGCGAGGAAAATTGAGGCGAGGCAGTTTGTTACTTCAGGACAACGCACCTGTACACACGGCCCAAATTGCAAAGCATACTTTAAGGGAGTCAGGAATGGAAGAAATGGTCCACCCACCCTACAGTCCAGACATGGCCCCCTGTGATTACTATTTGTTTGCAAATTTGAAGAAAGACCTCCGTGGGCTAAGATTTAAGGATGATGATGGCTGTAGAAGCCCATTTCGCCGACAAAACTTCGGAATATTTTTTGACCGGTTTAAAGATGTTGTATACGCGATGTCAAAAGTGCATTGAGGTTGGAGGAGACTATATAGAATAATAATAACAAATTTCCGAAATCAGTTTACATTAACTACCCCAGGCTCAATTTCCGTCAGACACCCCTCGTATCTGAAGCATTAGTGTCCCAGGCTCTGGATGTACAGACTCTGCCAATCATTAGCAGTGAGTCAGTAAGGATTCCGAGATAATAATAGAAGATCTGCAGTCCGTTAATATTGATCATCACTCTTTCATGTTCGAAGCCAGTTCTTATACAACTAACGTTCATAATCCACTAGAAAATGTGTTTGTATAAAACATGACGAAAATATTCAAATAAACGAGTTTCCCATCACACAAATTCCTGATAGGCAGCCTAAGTTAGAAAGCAGCAACCTTATGATAGAAAAATCATCTCATTATGGTGAACATATAAATAACAATTTTGACGTTTCAAACATAGATACAGATGAAAATTACATGCCCGAAAGTGAGAGTGAATCGGACATAGTGATATTTTGTAAGATGGCGATATACAGAAGCTGCTGATATATATAATATACGAAATGAAATTATAACACAACAGATAGCGCACAATGAAGGGGCTCTATAGGTTGACCATGGTAATATGTTAGAAGGTCATAGGCAAGGTATTAAGCGCCAAGAGAAAAATTGGTAAAAAATGTGACAAGACAACTCCGAATGGAGGGGAAAGCTTACATGGGTTATAGCAGAAAAGTTAGTAAAGTTACTAGTAACATTCACAGAGATGCTCGAAAATTGGGTTTATCGTGCAACTCAAAAGAATGTAAGAGATCAGCAAACAGGCACTGCTCCGAAATAACTGAACGTCTGAAAATGTTTAGTGCTTTTTGAGATACATTGAATTGGGATCAGCGTAAGGTTTTTGTTATAAATTATGTGAGAAAAAATAAAACAAAACGAACATACACCAAGAATGAAGACATCCGAAGAAAATATACTTTGCACTATTTCTTAACTGTGAACAATGAAGAAGTGCAAATATGCAAGAGAATGTTTCTACAAACTCTATGTTTGGGTGAATATTATAAGGGAATGTGGTGTGGCCAGTTCAAGAGAATGTAACAATAAAAATAAAAAGCCTTCTTTAAAAGAAGACATAAACGTCTATAAGGCGTACCTAACTGAGTTCCTTGATAATATTGTTAAGCTACCATCTCATTATGGTCGCTCCAGTTCTTCGAAACTATATCTAGAGACGACAATTCAAAGCCTGAACTAACTTTTCACACTATGCAAAGAAAAGTGCAATGAAGAATGCAAATCCGCATTATCAAGAACAGTTTTTAGTAATATTTTTTATTCTAAAAATGTATCGTTGTAACCAATAAAGAAAGATAAGTGTGATTTATGCACAAAACATGAAGTTGGGCAGTTATCCGATGAAGAATGGAATATTCACAGACAAAAGAAGCAAAGAGCTCGGGGTGAAAAGAACAGTCTCTCATCAGGCTACATGCTTCTGGTTTACTGAAACTGAGGCAGACATGACTGCTTCCACGTTTGCTTCTTGTCTGTTAGAGTACTTGGAAACAAAATGTCAGAACGAATCTGGGCCTATTATTATTTATAGTGGCGGATGTACGTATCAGAACAGAAACAACATAATGTCAAATTCGTTACTCAATTATGCTGTCCAGAATAATGTTGAAATTGTTCAGAAATGTTTAGAAGTTGGACATACTCAAATGGAGTGCGATTCCGTCCACAGATGCATAGAATGGAAACTAAAAGGCAAAGACATACACTTGCCTAGCAATTTTATACGAGTTACAAAAGAAGCAAGATCTAAGCCTACCCCTTATGACGTAAGATACATGCAGTACACAGATTTCAAAGATTACACCCAGAAGAAATTCCATAGATATGCTTCCATCAGACCAGGAAAAGTAAGATTTTTAGAGCCACAACCAATATTGAAAAATAATAATCTTTTTTCTTTTAAGGTTGTGAAGGATCCCGTGGTGACAGATCTGAGAGCTCTTAGGTATTTGCCGAATGAAAAAATTTATTGTAAAATTAATTTTGATGAATACTGGAAGGAGATCCCTCAGCGAGCAAAAAAATATCAGAATTAGTTATATGGCCTGCTATGTACAGCGAGAAGAGGAAGATTAAGAAACAGAAGTGGCAACAATTTCAGCTGCTGAACTCTGTAATTTAGAATATAACGAAAATGAGTAAAATTGACATTATTAAAATTTGTTGTATCAAAATCCTTATCTAATAAATAAAATAAGCTTGGGTTGTATATTGAAGTTACTTGACTTTGAACTAGCCAACACCTCTTATCCCATCATAATGACAACATATGTGTTCTAGTCCCAAGTAACCAATGGAACCTCGGTAGGCGAGCGGCGATTGCCGTTGCAGCCGAGGTCACAGTGAAAGTCGTGATCGTTCGGGCCGGAGCGGTTGAGAGTTCAACTCCCGGCACGGGCGGTCTAGATTTTCACTTGATTAAGGCTTAGGTTTAAGTAACGCCCGCGCCCCCTGAAGTAATGCGCGAGCGGTTCCGAGGGGCAACGGTAGTCGGTAGGAGAAAAAAAAAAGTCCCACGTTACAAAAACTCAAGTTTTAAAAATATCAATCACAAAATAGTATATTTTTGTGTATTATTTGTTGAGATACCATTTGTGAAAAAAACATGAGCTTTGGTAGACAGAACTTGTTTAAAAACGTTATTTGTCTCTCCTGCACAATTTGGATTGTGGGCTTAAGAGGTACTAGTACTTCAATGACGATATATCTTACAATGTAATGGAACATTTACCGAAATTAATAGAAACAATTTGTCCCGATTTGGAAATTTCAAAAAATATTTTCTGCAGCCGTACAAAATGCTCGTCAATTGTGAAAAATGTTATTGGGAAACAAAACGAGTTAGACTTTATACGTATTTTGTGAAATAATAGGTTTTCAATAATTATTGACGAATCTACACACAGGTCTTGTACAAAACATTTATCAGTTGTATGTAAATATTTGCAACATGAAAAGTAAGTTGTTTAGTAAACCAATATTTTATTTAGGGATTTCCTACATTTTAAAATTTGTGATGGCTTCCTGACGTTATTGGTTATGGAAGATGGCAAAGCAGAAGACATTTTTGAGAAAATAACTACCTACTTTAAAAAATTAAAATTAATTATAAGCAAAATTTAATAGGATTTGCATCCGATGACGCCAGTGTTATAGCAGGAAAACACAGCTCTGTCATGAGTAGGTTTCAACAAGATATTCCAAATATATTTCTAATGCGCTGTATCTGCCATAGCTTTGACTTATGTGCCTTCGCTGCCTGTGAAAAATTAGGCAAATTAGTTGAGGATGTAGTAAGAGCTGCTTATAATTATTTTTGTCATAGACCAAAACGAGTTAAGAGTTTAAAATAATTCTAAACTTTACCAACACAAAAATTTTAAAAAAATATTCATCCTGCTCAAACTAGGTGGCTATCTTTGGAAAGTGTTGTGGTACGATTATTAGAACAATATCATGCTTTGAACGAATAGTTGCAGCTGAAACAACTTTAATAAGGTTAAAGGATCCATTAACAAAACGTTTTCTGCAATTTTTAGAATTCTCATTAGCGTTTTTCAATAATCTTAATGTCGAAATGCAATATTCAAAACCGAAAATTCATAAATTATACTCAAATATATGTGCTACTTAAAAGTCCATACTGGAATGTTTTATAAAACTTGAGATAATTCTTAATCTTCAAACTTCTGTAGAACAACTAAATTTCAAAGATCCTTTCAAGTTTCTTCCGCTAGATGAAATTATCTTTATCTGAAAAAAGTCTCGCATGCGAATATACTTTACGTACACGCTGTTTGAATTTCTTTATTGAAAGCTGTACACAAATTAATAACAGGTTTGATTTCAACAATAAGATTCTTAAAAACTTGGAAAATGTAGATCCTCAACATGTAATTCGAGGGTAGTACCTCGCTAGCATAACACCCTTAGCAGGACCATCGCCAGGGGAAGGCCAGGCAGGGCAAAGCCCCTTCCTGTAAGAATTTTCGCCCTTCCTGGAGCAATTTGCATCGTTCTCCTTCTCCTAATAATTAATTTTTCACCTAGCTGCTGCTATTTTTATCATGTTACAAATGCAAATTTTGAAAATAATTAACTCAATTATTTCGAAAATAATATCGATACAATACGCATCGAATCAGTAGTACTGGCAAGGCAATACTAACATTTGGCAACACCGTCATCGGGCGTCAGAGTTTCGACTATTTCGAGTTTTATCGCGCGCCGAATGAGTACGCGAACCTCAGCCCCGCGAGCCGCGAGTCGTCACTTCGCTTGTTTGTTTGTCCAACTCATTTAGTTAGAAAAGTAGTGCTTTACTACTTGTTGCTTTGCTGTGTTGTGCTTGTTTGTAGTACTTTATCATTTTTGTGTTTGTGGCTATCGACGTCGTATTGAAAATGGACATAAGAAAGTTTTTTATCAGAAAGCCTAGGCCCTAGGCTATGACTTGAAATAGACGATGAACCGGATATACACGTACATCATGAAAATGACATAGCTGTACAAACTACATCATCGGCTGATAATTTAGCAACAGCACCACCACGGGTCCAGGCAGATGACTTAGTAAAACTCGGGCAACCAATTAAACAAATCCACTTAAAAACTATCCTAAACAAAAAAATAATCGATCGTTTCATGCAGAGTGGTTTAAAAAGTTTAAGTGGCTGGAATATTCTGCGCAAATGGATGTTGCTTTTTGCTATGCTTGCAGACAATTTCAGCCACTTGCAACCAAAGAAACCGCATATACCGAGACAGGTTACAAAAACTGGAAAAATGCTATGGACGACAAAAATGGATTTCCAAAGCACCAAAACAGTGAGACCCATATTACATCAATGACTATGTGGAATGAAAAACTGTACCGACAATCCTCTATAACAACATTGGTTAACCAAAATGTCCTCGAAAAACATCGATACTATATAAAATCGATAGCTGAGGTTTTTCAGTTTCTTGCCGTGAATGAGTTGGCACTTCGAGAAACATATAAAGCGGAAGAGCATATTGAAAGAGGATTGTTTGTTAATTTGTTTAAATATACTTTAAAAAAAGATAGCACACTTAATGAATGCGCACAACATATCCCATAAAATTCAGTCTACACTTCTCCTGAAATTCAAAATGAAATCATTGAAATTTTGGCCGAAATAGTGCGTGAAAATGTAGTTAACGATGTAAAAAATGCAGATGTACCGTGGTTTACATTGCTTGAAGATGGAACGAGAGATAAAAACAATCGAGAAAACGTATCCATTGGAATCCGATATGTTAAAGATGGTAAGGTTTTCGAATCTTTGCTAGGAATTTACACAACAAAAAATATGCGAAAACTTTCACTGAAATGACACTAAAAATTTTGAAAGACAGTATTATTGACGAATCTCGACTTCTTAGTCAATGATACGATGGGGCCTCTGGTATGAGCGGAAAAAAAGGTGGCGTCCCTGCACTAATTCAAAAAGCGTTAAATCGACGCATCCCTTATGTATCCCAGTGTCATCGGATCACCCAAGTAATAAATACTGCTTTCGAAGAAAAATCCTACTGCATAGCCATTCTTCTGGAGGTTAGCCAGGCTTTTTATAAGGTCTGGCATAAAGGACTCATCCATAAAATCCAACAAATCCTACCACCCTCATTCCACACGAACACGAATTGATAACGAAACTTCAGTACTATACCCAATCAATTCAGGCGTACCCCAGGGAAGCGTCCTGGGTCCCTCCCTATATCTATTATTCACCTCAGACCTCCCAACCACTCCTACCGCTACGATAGGTACTTTCGCTGACGACACCATTATACTTGCGAAACACAATGATTTAAGCACTGCATCACGTCAAGTCCAAAGTCATCTTAATCTTCTCGAAGTCTGGCTCAAGAAATGGAAGATAACAGTCAACGAAACGAAATCAAGCCACGTGACGTTCACACTGCGAAAAGAGCATTGTCCACCAATTTACTTAAATAACATCGAGATACCCCGATCTACCTCCATGAAATACTTGGGACTTCACCTAGATAACAAACTCACCTGGCGAGATCACATAAACAAAAAAAGCAACACTTAGAACTACAATAAACTCCTGATATAAGAAACCATTATCAAGCCCATATGGACCTATGGAGTGGAACTGTGGGGCTGCGCTAGCAAGACAAACATCGCAATTATACAAAGATGTCAATCAAAAATACTACGAGCAATAACCAATGCGCCGTGGTATATATCTAACAAAATGTCACACGAAGACCTTGGCATGCCGTTTACAGCACAAGTCATACAGGATAAAACAACAATACATCTCGACAAGATCGCAGTCCACACCAATCTCCTTCTCTCTGACAACCCGCACCATGAAGTCATCAGAAGACTCAAAAGACCACTGATCTACAATAAAGAGGACCCATCGCTGGAGGGGCCCTCGTCACGCTAATTCTAACGACAACAAATTAGCCTATAGAATTCTGATTGCTGATTCTAAAATCAATAAAAAAAAATCCCTTATGTACACTGTTACAATCATCGACTTTACCGGGTTGTTAACATGGTCTCGGAAATACCTGTTGTGAAGCACTTTTTTGATCAGTGTATTTTATTGCATGTATTTTTCCAACACGGAACAGTGGCAGCTCTCTATGAAGGAAAAACCATTGTTCGGATTCTAGAACAACGATGGTCAGGGCATCTAGCGATTGTAAATGTTATACTTTCTAACTATGAAGAGATAATAAAAACGTTAGATATTATTATGAAACATGAAAAAATTTCTGGGGGAGACGTTGCAAAAAGTAGAGGAATAAAATCTGTAATGCTAGAACTAAAATTCCGATTTGTTTTATATCTTAGGAAGAAAATTTTAGGAATTCTAGAACCAGCTGACGCCGTTTTGCAAGCCCGATCAAGCAGTTTGAAAGATGCTATATTGATGACAAAATCCGTCAAACGCCAAATATCTATAATGAAAACAGCTAAAGCATTTTCCGAAATTTTAAATGAGGCAAAACATATTTCAGGAAATAACGAAGATAACGTTGGTTCTAGTAGGATAGTTGGAAAAACTCCTGCCGATACGAAAGACTACGTAGTTTTGGAAAAGTTGCCAATATATGCCAATACAGATAATATTCCGTCTCAGTTTGAGAGACTTTACTACGAAGTAATAGATTTAGTAACAACCCAACTCGAAGAAAGATTTTGTGATAACGATGAACTTTTGAATTGCATTAGCAGCATTGAATAATTTGATTTCGACAAAATCCAGCATTTAAAACAGTTAGGTGAGTACTTAGGTTGTTGTTATAGTATATTACGTAACGAGAGTTGTAAAGAACATATTACGTACAAGTGGATGAATTACATACGAGCGACGAAGGAGCGAGTAATGTAAATCCACGCGTACGTAATCTCTTTACAACTCGAGTAATGTACTATACTTTTTCTACGAGCATACATCTTATAATTCACAATTTATTATTAGAATAGTCTTGAAACGAGTGCAATTTTTAAATTAAAAAAAAAACGTGTAGTGGTGCACCTGATTTCACTAACACTTGACGTTTGAGACGTTTGACCACCGTTTGACAAAATAACAGATAACAACTAACATTCTTGTGGACAATAAAATAAGATTCAAAGATTTTATTGTTAATTCTATGTTGATCCAGAATAAAATATGGACAGTGGTCGTTCGTTACGGATATTTGAAAGAACGTCATTTCGAAGTTTTCGGAAGTACCTAACATAACCTGCACGTTTATCTGACTCCTCTGACTATGACGGTAATTTGAAAAAGACTGAATACTGCTTTTTAAGCGCCACTCCATGAATTTGCGATAAACATCTTCGTACCGCGTTTTGGACTTCTCCGGGAGCAGACTGACTGTGGTGTGTTCTGCTAGTTGCCTGATTTTGGAGGCGTCCCTGCAATATCTTCATCGCAGTCACTTTCACTCATTTTAATAATAAATAATTAAGTTTAATACAACAAAATACCGCGTTATGAATTCAACAACGTCAAATGCCAAATTAATTTTTCTCGTGGTCTCAGGTTACGTGATAATTCAAAACTTTTTCATAACTCGTACGTAATATATATATATAATTTGCTAGTTCCTTTTTCCATTACGTGCATGTGTTCATAATGCCATAGTTACTGATCAAACAAGCGGTTGCGTTCTTGGCTTCTTACTATTATGGGAGTAGAAAAATTTTTTTTTCTACTCCCATAATAGTAAGAAGCCAAGAACGCAACCGCTTGTTTGATCAGTAACTATGGCATTATGAACACATGCACGTAATGGAAAAAGGAACTAGCACGTTATATATATATATTACGTACGAGTTATGAAAAAGTTTTGAATTATCACGTAACCTGAGACCACGAGAAAAATTAATTTGACATTTGACGTTGTTGAATTCATAACGCGGTATTTTGTTGTATTAAACTTAATTATTTATTATTAAAATGAGTGAAAGTGACTGCGATGAAGAAATTGCAGGGACGCCCCCAGAAATCAGGCAACTAGCAGAACACACCACAGCCAGTCTGCTCCCGGAGAAGCCCAAAGCGCGGTACGAAGATGTTTATCGCAAATTCATGGAGTGGCGCTTAAAAAGCAGTATTCAGTCTTTTTCTGAAAATGTTGTATTGGCCTATTTGG
>CALNHX010006977.1:0-80614 GCA_940337035.1 Agriotes lineatus
AATTTAGTTATTTTGGCAAAATTTTTGATAAATGTTCTTTAATAGACTATTTGGTTAAAAATGATTTTATTTCGATTTTTAAGTGCTGGGAAATTTTGATTATTGAATTTTTAGATGAATCTGATTTTATTCCTTCTAAAGTATTAATATAGTATTATATAGCTACTAATCTAAATATTTTACAAATTTATGTTTGAATTACTAAATCTTATGAGTTGACTTTTATTGTCAGTTTCGTAACGGATAAAGGTATTTCGGGAGAGTAAAATACATCTCTGTATTGAAAACATAAATTAGTCAAAAGAGTTTATTCATCTTCATTTAAATGGTCTAATCTCAAATTGCTTTTTTAAATTGTTATTTAAATTAATTATCTAAAATACTTTTAATGTTTGAAGTTTTTATATTAAAGTTGTTAAATCTGATAGAGTGATTTTTGTTGAGTTCATAATTTTTATTTTTATAAGATTAAGGATTATAAATATTAATTTCTTGTATTTCGTTTAAAGTATTAATTACGCTTGTTTTAAATTGATTATTGTATGGTTTCAATTGCTGAAGGCATGACTAATTTTTCATTAAATTTTAATTTTGGAGTTATTTTAGTTACATTTTTTTTATGCTGATAAATTTTACGAAAAGTTCCGTACACAGGGTTAACTGTAGATTTTGTTGAGAAAAAAATCTTAATTTTTAGGTTTGGAAAAATTACATTAGTTTCACTTTTTTTTTGTTTAATTTTTACGGGTTGTAATAAAATGGTATCGTAGCTCTTTCTGTCTGAATATGCATCCATTTATAATCTATTCGTGCGGATAATTTTGAAAGTAAATCGGATCCAATAAGTCCTATATAGTCTTGGTTAAAATTATATAAATAACATGTATGTGTTCCGTTTTCATAAAAAAGACTGGGGATTGGTAAATCTGCAATTAAGTTATGTTGAGAAATTCCATGAGATGTAACTATCGCCAATTCTGTTTCATAAATATAATTTGGAAAATGTTGTTGTACAAATTCTGGAGAAATTATTGTTTGTGAGCTACCTGTATCAATTAAAAGTTTATCGCCGGTGGCGGGAATTATAATATACGGAAGATCTGATTTTGAATTTATATTAAAAGATCTGGAAATTCATAATAATCTGATGTAATGTCCAAGTCTTGGGGTTCATTTTGAAAATATAGGTTTGATTGGTTGTATTCTGGATTTTCTTGAGAATTTTCGAATAAATTTTCAGTGAAGTTTTTATTTTCTTCAGGGGAGTTTTCGAATAAATTTTCTGTTAGATTTTCATGATCAACAGGGGAATTTTCTTGTTGAACATTACTGTGATAAAATAGTTGATTAAAATTTCTATTAACGTTCTGAGAATTTGCTCGATATTTATTAGGGAAATTTGATTGTTGAGTAGCTGGTCTTTTTATAGTGCTAAAGTCCATAGGTTCTGGTTTATTTGTTGGTGAAAAATTTGGTTTTGGTGCAAATGCATTAAAGCTTGAATTTTGAGTTATTCTAGAATTATTAGGAATGTTAAAATTCGTTGGACTTTTAAAATAGTTGGGATTTTGATTAAAATTACTTTTAGGATTTTGGTTAAAATTACTTCGATTTTGTTGGAATGGTCTTTGCATAAAATTTGGGTTATTAAATTTAGGTTGATATGAATTTTGTGTTTGAATATTGGAAGTTAAATTTGATTTATTTAATTTTTGACTTTGAAAATTATTTTGATTTTGAGAATATCTGATATCAATTTCTTCTTTTACTATGCTTAAGGCTTGTTCTAGTGAAGTTGGGTTTCTACTTCTTACGAAGCTTCCTAAATTTTCATTTAGTCCACTTGTAAAAGTGCGAAGTGCTAAGTCTTTGTTAGCCTTTAATTTATAAGTGATAATGTCTTTTGATTCTTGACTCAGAGAAACTTTTGAATTATAAATAGCCAAATGGGTTCTAACTTTATTGAAAAATTCTATGGGAGAGTCTTTATTCTGTTTTAATTTGGTTAAATCAATTAAAAGATTCAATTCTGACCTTTGGTCGCCAAAATTTTCAATTAAGACATTTGTTAAGTCTTTCCAAGTATCATACTCGTAACCTGTAATTACTTCTAACGCTTGACCTTTTAATTTATTCCTTATCGAATTTAAAATTATTTGGTTGATATAATCGTTTAAATTTTCTGTGCAAAATTTAGTTGCAATGATTTCTGCGGATCTGATAAATTCCGAAAGAGTGGCTTGATTACCATCATATGTGGGAATTTCATTTAGTAAAGCTACGTTAAAATGTGGGGGAAACAATGATGCGTTTTGGTCAATCATATTTGGGTTGTTACAATTATTTAAAAATAAAATTCTAGGGATAGAATTCCTTGGTGAGCGTGATCTATCTCGTGACATAAAATTTTACAATTGTTTCAAAATATAATTTTTTATCTAATACTTCAAGATAATGGTGATCTAAACATAAAAATTTTATAGACAAAAATTAATTTTACTTTATTTGTTTCACTTGATTTTTAATTTTGTTTTATGTTAGTAAACAATTTATATGACTAGGGGATTCTTCTAATGCCTTGTTAGGAACCCTACGCGCAAGAACGCAAGCACAAATGCAAATTAAGCACACCTAGTATGTGCAGCAATTGTTCTGGCTTACTACGTTCTGCCTAATATTATAAATAAATATTAGAACTATGTTAGTATAAGTTAAAGTTTGTTTGAGATTAATTAGCTTTATAGATCAGGCGAACGCTTTAATAATTATTACTTTTGAAAATTATATTACGTTACTTTGTTGCCTTTGAAATTTTTACTTTGTTGTTTAGGCGAACGCTTTAATAATTATTACTTTTGAAAATTATATTACGTTACTTTGTTGCCTTTAAAATTTTTTATTTTGCTTTTTCTTTAAGACTTAAAAATTATTACTTAGACGAACGCTTTAATAGTCGTTACTTTGTTGCCTTTAAAATATACCTTTGCTTTTTCTCTAAAGCTTGAAAATTATTATTTTTAAAAATATACCTTTGCTTTTTCTCTAAAGCTTGAAAATTATTATAAAAATATGCACTTACATTGTGCGTTAAAATTGACGAACGGCGTGCGATCTGCTACGTCCTGTTGTCTTCAAAAAGGATGCGTCGATCCTATTGATGTCGGCTGGCCTGCAAACAGCTAGGTCCTGAAGTCCGACTTTGGATAGTCTGCTTTGCGCTAGAGCGTTATCCAAAAGTTGTCCTGGGGTCGTCGTTGTTGACGTTGCCAAACCAGAGACTGATCCCAATGATCAAGTGGTCCCAATGACCAGATGGTTCCAATAACCACGGAGGAGCAGGAGCTGGGTCGACGGGCGCTTCTCACGATCGGGCGGTGTTTCTCCCTGCTGGAGATGTCCGAAGATCCGCTGGGTGGTAGGTTTCGATTTGCGGCAAAGAGCTGAACCTCAAGGAAAGTTGCTGGTCGACTCGATGTTTGTAGTTTTCCAGGTTTTCCTCCACAAATCCTACCGACTGCGCCAGTTTTATTAAAAGGCCGCCGAAACGACTTTTTAAAAAACGTTTATTTTTATTTTACAATGAAATATAACATTGGAAGCACACAGATTAGCTGCCAGACAATTTCTTACATCTAGCTACGAACTAACTGGAACTTATCTTAGAGGTGCAGGCTACTTGTATATATACTATGTCTAATCAGCTAAGATAAGCGTTATCTCTAAGAGGGAGCGTGAGACAGGAAGCCACGTGCGTTCAAGGTTGCAGACTTGCAGTTCACAGAAAGAAGCTATTATTGTTCAAGGTTGCAAGCTTGCAGTTTTACACAGGGGGCCATTGTCTAGCTGTAATATAACTAGCAACTTTTATCTAACTATATCTGTTGCATTTATTATATTTTAATATTTTTGTTTTTATATATGTTTATTTATGTTTTATGTTAGAATTTATCGATTTTGTTTTTTTTTTAGAAATACGTATATGTAATATAATAAGTTTCTTTCTAAAGAAGTGTTTTATTTTATATGAATACTTAGTAATTTTATATTGGGGGGGGGGGGCAATAAAATGTTTGAACACTGGCCCGCGACTTCCTCGCTACGTCACTGGTAATATAAAACGTAAAGAACAACATCCTATTAAGCCAAATATAAAAAAACAGTATCCCAACCAGGTGAGATAATTAAACCAAATTTGGTGTGCAGCTCTATCCTAAATGGTGCTACATTCTGTGACAATATCAAGGTCCTCGATTGACCAGTGGCGGAGATGTGGGGTTTCGCAATCAATAAATTTAAAAATTCACTAGTACGACCCTGTTTAAAATCGAAATTGTTTATTTTTTCAAAATAAGTGTTTAATTCCCTACAAAAAATGTCTCTTTCATTTCCCCGTTTCTCCCACGGTTGCGTAGCAATTTTCAATAGTTTGGTCAAATTCATGTTTTTTATTCAAAATAAACTCGAACTAGTTTTGGGATAGAATATTCTAATTAAATAAGTTACATTCTTTATTACTTATTACTGGACATTGAAAATAAAGTTCTTTAATTTCTTCTTCCATTATTAGCATAAGTACGAAAAACGGCTAGCATTTCCTTATTTTGTAAAGAAAAGTGAATATTCTACCCCAAAGCTGGTTCGAGTTTATTTTGACTAAAAAAACATGAATTTGACCAAACTATTGAAAATTGCTACGCAACCGTGGGAGATATGGAAAAATGTAAAGAGACATTTTTTGTAGAGAATTAAACGCTTTTTTTGGAGAAATAAACAATTTTGATTTTAAACAGGGTCGTACTAGTGAATTTTTAAATTTATTGATCGAGAAACCCCACATCTCCGCCACTGGTCGATCAAGGGCCTTGATATTGTCACAGAATGTAGCACCATTTAGGATAGAGCTGCACACCAAATTTGGTTTAATTATCTCACCTGGTTGGGATACTGTAAAAAGAAAATGATATTTTTTCGAAAACTTGAACGCCCTGTATCTTTAAAACGAAGAGTTTCAGGGCCTATGTTCATATGAAACTTTCGCCTTGAAATAAGTTTTTCTATATACTATTAAAGTCCTGCTACAAAAAAGTGGACCACCCTGTACTATAATCAATTATTATAGACTTTTATCCTCTACTAGGTGCTTCTCGAGTGTATGCATGTATGTGTTTGTGTTGATACTATGTATAGTCCAATCAAATAAGGATTCTTGATCGGAATAATTCAAAGTGAGCTGAATTTTTGTGGACACCTTTATTTAGTGTTTTCAAACAACCTCCGAAAAGTACCCTTGATTTGACCTTGAGCTTCGCGAGTTATAGGATGCAGATGTGGGAAGAATTTGGTTTTTCGCTTATATCTTCTTTTCTATTGACTTTAGGTATATGAAATTGTACAGAGAAATTGAAGGGCACAAAATTCTGTACAAAAAAGTACTGGGTGTTTTTTTTTGTACGACCGACCGTTTTCGCGTAGTATAGCGTTGAAGCTATGAGTCCAATACGAAGTACCCTATTCCAGACCACGTTTGAGGTTGAGCACGAGACGCGTTTTTTTTAATGTGGCATTGCTTTTCAGGACTCATCCACGGTCTCAGTCGGTCAAAATATCCTCTCTATTCTTAAAACAGTCAAAATAGAGTTATGTTAATCTTATTCATTCTCTTTTTCCCTCCTTCTATGTCGCGTTGTTCCAGATAATCCGTAGAAAATATCTCTAGTCGGTTTTCATTCTCTCCTTCATCAACTGGGTTTTCTAAGATGTCTTCAATTGCATTGGCATTTAAACACGATTGTCCGTTGCAATGACCATAAATTGACGAGCATTTAATCCCCAACTTTCTACATCCACACTATGGCCCACAACCTTTGGTGCAATTACAGAAGATCAGGTTCAAAAGAAAATCCGGAGCGGGAGCTTGCATTGTTTTCTTTGGTTCCAATACATCGTTCCTCAATGTCCATCGGCACTCAATAGGGTTTAATTCATTCCTCAGCCACTTTTGTATTTGAAAATAGACTATGTAAAGGTGCTCTTTAGCTGCACCATATGTTGGCGGTAATAAATTCAATTTCACCGGCTTACTTTACGTATTAATTTCGTGAAACGCATGTAACGATATTAATCAATGGAAACTTCTTGAATTAGAGCACTATATAATGCCAGTAAAATTTTAATCCCATTGGAAGAAATCAATTCGTGTGCAGAATCTATTTTCCTGAAAACTTGAGCCGCAGCTTGCAAATCTTGGCAGATTTCTAGCAGCTACAAAGCTGTCGTTTTACCTTTACTAAAAAAAGCTGAATTTGTGCCACACCCGGAGACAGCATGTAAAAATAAAAGATGATGTTTACTGGATTTGAGGAGCAGACTTTCAAAATGCGTTTTGTCCAAAACTTAAAATTTTTAGTTTGAGGTGGCGTTGCATTCGTTATGTAAAGGCGCATTTTTTAACATTATCCTGGACGTTCAAAACCCACTCTGTCCTACTTAAAATGTACTGTAAACATGGCTTGGACATTCAATATGCACTTTGTCCTATATATAAAGGCGTTCAAAATGCATTTTGTCCAAATATTATGGACATAATGCATTTTGAAGGTACCAGCACATAATTTCCTTTGAATATCATTTAGTTTAGTGCTCTAGTGCTTGCTTAGTGTGTGATACTTGAGATTTTGCTAATTATAATTAAAATAAATGGACAGCGAACACGTTGTAGGCGACAGTGACCGCGGGAGTCGTAAGAGGAAAAAGAAATTAACAAGCAGAGAAAGAAAAAAATTGATAAGGTAAGTTTTGTAGAAACATTGAGGTTATGAGTCTACAATTTTATTATTGCCTTCTGCCTACTTGCCCATTAGTTTAATTATTATTTCTTGGGCGTTTTAGATTATCTATTACTTATATGTTGATTATAACATTTAGGTACTCTGATCCCGATCCTAAATTGGAACTTTTTGAACGACCCGGCAAGCACCAGTCTTGCAACAGCATCTCACTTCAAGAACTACAATATTGTCGGGCGAAGCTTTATAAACACGCAGATAAAGTAAGGCAAGATACGAAATTATCCCATCTACTACAAGTTAATACACCTAGACGAAAACGAAGCAGGAAGCTTGAGAATGAAATGCATCATGGAATTAGCGTAAAGTACCAGCTTTGGATTAGCTCCGGCAAGAAAAAAGTATGTCAAAAAATGTTTTTATCCGTGTTTGGCGTAAGTCAACGAAGAGTTCAGAGTATAGCTAAAAATATGAAGAGTGGTTTGGGTATAACAGAAAATCGAGGTGGAGACCAGCGTTCACATAAGAATATGGACAAGAAAAAGAAGGTAAAGGAATTTATCGGTAAATTAAAAGGCCGTGAAAGTCATTATGGACGAGCCAAGTCCAGAAGAATTTATTTATCTTCAGAATTCAACATTACCAAATTATGTAATTTGTACAACAGTTCTGTAGAACCAAATTATCACGTTAATTACAAGTTTTTTAGTCGCATTTTCAATTCCGACTTTAATATTGGATTTGGCAGTCCAGCTACCGATGTGTGCGGGTTCTGTGTTCGACACCAGAATCAGTTTCACTTATGTACAGATGCCAAAGAAAAGGATAAAATTCTGACTGACTTAAGAGTACACAAAGTCAGAGCTAAGCAGTTCCACAAAATGATGAATGAAGAACCAGATGGAACAGTCTCTTACTGCTTTGATTTACAACAGGTACAAGTTTTACCAAAAGTGCCAGTAGGAGACGCATTCTACGCTCAACAACTATCATTATATTCATTTTGCGTGACCGATATATCTAGCAAGAAACCTATATTTTATACGTGGCTAGAACATCAAGCCGGGCGGGGATCAATAGAAATTGGCTCCGCTCTTTTCGATTTTCTTCTTAAAACTGAGTTTCCCGCAGATATTACAGAACTGAGACTATATTCTGATGGGTGTAGTGGCCAAAACAAAAACAGCCACATTGTACACATGTTACTGATTTGGCTTCAACAACACGCACCGTCATCATTGAAATCTATAAGAATGACCTTTCCTGTTCAGGGACACTCGTTTCTACCTGCAGACCGCGTTTTTGGAAGAGCCGAGAAACTTATAAGATCGCATAGTACGATAAAAACACCAGAGAAATACTGGGATTTATATTCGCAAATTGGATCAGTGCGAAAACTAGGTGAAAACTGGAAAGTCTACGATTTTAAAGAAGCTTTGAACTGTTTGAAGAAAATAAGTGGAATCAGCGAGGCAAAGAGGATTTTCGTAAAAAGGATGAAACGTGGAGTAGGTGTAAAAACGGAACAGTTTTATAGAAATGACGATGAGTCAAAAATGTATGAAACCTTATTAAAGAAAGGGCAGAAAATGGAAAACATTTTGTTGCCAGAAGTTACATTGGTGCGAAAAATAAAAGATAAAAAATTAAAGAGCCTACATAACTTACTGGTAGAAATAGCCACTGAAAATTGGAGAAACGATCCTGAGTTGGCATGGTTGATTGCAGTATTTCCAGAAAACATTGAAAAGCTTCCCGATGAAGATGGCACTGAAGAAGACGAAGACGACGAACAGGCAGAACTGTGCCGCTGCCAAGATGATGATGGTGGCATTATGATATAGTTTTATTTTGTTTTATATTGTTTACGTTCGAGTTAATTTTAAATTTTTTTTTATGAAAATAAAAAGCCAATTGCAATACTTGTATTAGTTTATTACAGAGCTGAGTTTTTCAACACCATTTCCAAACAAAATGCGTTTTGTCACCTCTGGACAATCAAAATGCATTTAGGCACTTCCTATTTTGGTTATACTACAAAAACAAAAAACACTTGATGTTTCGCCTTTTGTCATTATTATCAATATTTTGTGACCTACTAACTAGTACAAATCTATTTGCTGTAAAGTGTACCATTGTTTCACAGTAAACTTTCTTGTTTCCTGAAAATTATAAAAAATGGACAAAACGCATTTTGAAAATCTGCTCCTCATTTATATTGGTAACAACTTTGGGATGAGTAAATTCTTTGTGGAACTTTTCCTCTGCCTGGCTTCACAAAATAAAGTTCTCCATCAACTAGGGTACGAGCTGTCAGGAGTACCAAGAGATCTGCATCTTCCCCGACAACAACAGTTTTATTTTGAGGCGATTCTTCAAGTGCTGTTTCAATGATTAAAACATCGGCATCATCTTCAGATTGCTTGACACGGATAGTATGGACCTCAAAATGCTTAGCCAACATGGAAATCAATCTGGTTTTATTGCTGTTATTAGCAGGAAATGTATCTTGGCTTACCATTGCGTTCATTGTTTCATCGAACAAGATTTCGACCGATGACAATTTAGAAGATCTACGAAGTTGTTCCATACTTTTCACACTATTGCTGCTGTTTGAATATCCATGGAAGACTATAATTGTATTTGGACCAAAATGTTGCTGTACATAATGTACATAAGTTGTACAAATGAAATTAAAAGAATCATTTCGATGCCATACCACTCTGTGTAAGAGAAAGCCGCCGTCAATTATATAAGTTGCATTTTCAAAATCAGGTCGAGATGTTCAAAGTTGCGATTTCCTTGAATTATTTTATTTTGGGAACACTGTTGTCTTAATATTGTACGAAAAAGACCCTTCGATTTAGCTGATGCTATATTTTTACATTTCAGACCTCAGATTAGTTGTGGAACTCGGGATTTCAGTAGTGTTATCCTTCAGATCAACGTTCATGGCGAGTTTTCGCAGAAACGGTCCGTCCTACAGAAAAAACTACCAAGTACTTTTTTGTACAGAATTTTGTGCCCTTCAATTTCTTTGTACAATGTCATATACCTAAAGTCAATAGAAAAGAAGATATAAGCCCAAAACCAAACTTTTCCCACATATGCACCCTATAACTCATGAAGCTCAAGGTCAAATCAACGGTACTTTTCGGATGTTGTTTGAAAACACCAAATAAAGGTGTACACAAAAATTCAGCTCACTATGAATTATTCCGAAAGTTTGCCGTAATTTTTTCTAATTTGACTGGACTAGTATTAGTTATGATCATATTCTGTAGCATACAGAATTCTAGTAACCTTTCGCCGTTATTGTTTCTAAAATCCTCACCAAAATTTCTTATTACTTCCTTATAGCCTTATACGTATTATCTTTCTTTCTTATTCTACTGTTAAAATTGCCTACTATGTATATTTTTCCTTTTGCACTTTCCGTTGTTTCAGTCAATTTTTGCCAGTATTTATCTTTAACCTCTGCTTTATCATCACTATTTGGCCCATACGTTATTATAACTGTTTTTATATTCTGTTTTGTATCTTTGCATCCCGTTTGTTTATCTTATGTACCCAATTCTTGTGTACTATGCACTCTACTCCTGCTACTGCTCTTTCGTTTTGCTGTACTCCACTGAATATAAGTATGTGACCATTTCCCAATTTTGAGCTTCCTATCCGCCTTTTTTTTGGTTTCTGTTATATATTTAGTCCCGTTCTTTCAAATTCTTCTTCCAACTTCGTCTCTTTTTCTTCTAAACTCCGTATATTCCATGTTCCTATTTTCCACCAAGTATTTTTTTTCCTTTATTGCTGTAGTATTATTGTTATTTTTTTATATGATAGGGTTTATGTAGTTTTATATTCGTAATGCGTTTCTTTGCTAGTTTCGTCTTATTGGTTCCGTCCTTTACGTATTTGATTACTTTTTTGGCTCCGTATCGACCACCTTTTTCAGGCTACCACCTTCTGCATCTGTCCATTTATATTTGGTGCCATTTATTTCTATTTTTTTGGTATCCTACTTTAATATTCTTGCCTTTTTCTTTTTCTCCTCTGCCTACCTTTCTGATCGCTGCTTGTACGAGGGTTCATTTTTATATTCCCGCACAAGGAATGAAAACAAAAGACTAGAGCAACAACAAAATTTTATTTTTCAATATAGTTCCCCTGCTTTTGAATACAGGTATAACACCGTTTCAATAACATCTTTAATCCAGTATAAAAATATTAATTTGGTTTTTCGGCAAAATGGCCCTTAATAGCTGCTATAAGTTCGTCATTGTCCCTAAACTTTGTCCCCCTTAGTGTTTTTTTTGATATTCGGGAACAAAAAATAATCACTGGGTGCCAAATTTGGACTATAAGGCGGATGTTCAATTTCTTCGAAGCCACAATCAGCTACAGCAGCTTTTGAAAGTCTGGACTTGTGCACTGATGCATTGTCGTGGAGCAACAAGACACCTTGCGTCAGTTTTCCGCGTCTCTTCACTTTAATAGCATCTCTAAGGCGATGCATCAGGTTTGCATAATACTCTCATGTTACCGTACTACCCTTCTTCATATAATCAATTAACGAAATTCCCTGGGAGTCCCAAAAAATGGTTGCCATGATTTTTCCTGCAGAAGGGGTGACTTTAAACTTTTTGGGAGGGCTGGAGCCCTTAACATGCCACTGCATCGATTCTTGTTTCGATTCAGGGTCATAATGTTGAACCCAGGTTTCATCTCCAGTGACAAGTCGATTGATAATTAAATCTGGTTCATCTCCACAGCGAGCCAAGAATTGTTCACAGGTTTCTACCCGGACACGCATTTGGAATGGCGAAAGCATTCGTGGGACCCATCTTGCACTAACGTTTGGCATCACAAGGTAATCGTATAAAATTCTGAAAACTGTGGTTTCTGAAACTCCTAGTGAAGCTGCTAATTGTCGCTTCTTTAGTCTTGCATCCTCAAGTACCAAACACTTGGCTTTTTCAACAACATCTGAAGTGATCACGTCAACAGGGCGCCCTGGACGTGGATCATCATCCAGTGATTCTCGACCATGTCTAAACAATTTTGACCACTCACAAACGGTTGGCTTGGAAGGGCAATCATCCCCGTATACAGCCAACATCTCTTCAAGAATAATTTTTGGAGGTTTTCCTTGTTTTGTTAGGAATTTTACAACAGCCCGGTATTCGATTTTATTCTTTTCGATACACATACAACGCGCGACGACACAAACTGACAGATAATAAAATTACTAATGTTGCAATTGTTTTGTAAATTGCTACACAAGTTACCAAGGCATATGTGATTAAAAAACAACATAATCGAAAATTGCATCAAAATTCAAAACAGCCGAGTCCGGGAATATAAAAACGACCCCTCGTATTTTTTGTTCTTCCATGGTTAGATCACAATCTATATATACTCTGTTGTTTCCCAGCTTACTTTTTTGTTTCAATATCTTTAGTTTCTGTTCAAAGCTTTTTAGTTTCACTACGGTCACCTTTGATTCGATATTAAACTAAGTAATAATACAGTTGGTTAAGCGATAAATATTGGTGTATTAATTATTATATTAGTAACACTCTCTCACACATAATAATAGTAATTTACGATACAAGTGCGTAAAGCTAGTCTTTAGTCACGAGTGGGCCAGAGTTAAAAAGCGGGTGAGCCAGCGTTTTAAGCCCCTCGAGTGATTAAAGATGCTTTACACATCAGTATAGTATCATATTTTATCTACGATGGAATCTAGAAAACACAGTAAATATAAAATAGTTATTTAGACCACAAGTGTTAGAAGTGCAACTTTTTTTCACGGCTGCGCTTCATTTAATAATCCACACTCGTGAAAAATAAGCACGCTAACACAAGCTGTCTATAAGATTTTTATAAATGTTATGAAATTTTCAAATCCTAAGCCTATTTTGTATAGAATTTTATTTGCCTTCATTCTAGTCAAGTGCGTTGGTCAGTTCTGATAACTAATGAAACGTCTATTTAAAATTGTTTATTCCTAAATTAAAAGCAGTGTCACTTTTTTCACTGAGTCAATAAAAGTGGCACTTGACACACTGAAATTAATTTAAAAAAGCCTGCTTTTTAAATGAAATTAAAAAAAAATATTTAAATGTAAATTAAGATTATTAGCAACCGGTCGTTATTTTGCGCGGTTAATAGTAATGAAACTTGCACCACGAGCGGTAGCGAGTGGTGTAATCATCTGAGTGGGCAATGGCCATTACACGCAAGTCGAATACTATATTTTATCTACAACTTTTTGGAAAATATTTTATTAATTTGGAAATAACAATATTTCTACAACTTTTAGGAAAATAACAATATTTTATAAATTTTTGATAACATGGTAATTATAATTAATAGTAATATTAGCGCAGTTATTTAAAGTTATAGGCAGATTTTCTTTATCCGTCAAATTATAGTTAGTACTTCGTGTAGTAGTTGTACCTGTAATATTATTTACACTTTGTACGGTGCAATTATCCTTGTTAATTACTTCCACAATTTTTCTTCCTCCTCCTAACTTGTTATTGATGTTATCGTCGATGTAACCTTCGGCAACTGCGGTGGATTTCCATGCCCCTAGTTTTTTCACGGCTGTGATGTCAGCACCTCCGCTCACACAAATTGTTGCCGAAGATCGACGAACTGAATGGCCCGTGTAAAGTTCAGAATCTTTAAGTTCCAAAAACATAGCAATTTGTTTGCACATAGCAGCTAACTTATTTATGCCAACTTTTTGGATGGTGCATTTACCATTCTGGTAATTTAAAAATAAAGAGCCTGATTTGGCATGAGGTGGTCTCAGTGCAAGATAGTTTCTACAAATTTCGTAAAATTCACCAGACACGGTAAACGATCTAGATGTCTTTGTTTTGGTGATAGGTATAGTGACTACAAAAGCTTAATTTTAATCTTCTATATCTTCAATTTTCATAGAATACAATTCGTTAGTGCGACAAGCTCCCATTAAACCCATGATTAATGCCACCTGTAGAAAACATTATGGTATGAGAAATTTTACAATTTTGTTTTCGATCACTTACTTTGGTCAGAAGAAATGGATGATTTGGGGCTTCTGTAAGAAATTTATTTAGTTCATCCGGTGTAAAGTCTTGGCTTTTTTTGGTCGATGGCCTTCGGATGGATGTTATCGTGAATATTCAGGGTACTTTTAAGCATTGAGTAGAAAGCCCATAGTGAGAACGACTTGTACTTCTTGGCTAATTTAACAAAATACACAAGTAACACATTTTCAGAAAAAGAAGTCGTTTTTTGTCTTAACTGTCAATCCATAAAATTCTTATATGCGGCATCATACTTCCCTTTTGATTTTATAGGTGAAAGATTCTCTGTTGTGCTTGTGGCTAATTTTAATAATTTGGTAAGTGTACTGCTACGCATTTCGTCTTCATCAGAAGTATTCGTATCACTCACCTTGTACGGGAAACAAACCAAAATAAAGATAAAATTCACCAAATTAGTATATATATACAGGGTGAGGCACATAAAGTGTTACAGGGCAATAGCACTCAAACTATTGATCACATCCAAAAATGTTTCAGACAAAAGTTTCAGTGTTCGAGAAGGCCGTCATACTGGACCACCCTATTTTTATCGGTGGAGGCGCTGAAACTACGTCAAGGTCAACTCCACTTTTTTAAATGGAACCATGTTTTTTTTTCGATGACATTATTACCGATTTGAAGACAAATTCAGCGACTTAAAACACAAGGTCATTCTAGTCACGCAAAGTATGAAAATAGTCGAACAATCGAAAAATGCAACAGTGCAACAAACACGAGTCAACACGACGGTGCACCACCCCATTATGCTCTGTGTTTAAGACAAGTGATGAATGAGATTTTTGGCGAAAAGTGGATAGGACGAGGCGGTCCTGTAGCTTGGCCACCTCGATCGCCAGATCTAACATCAGCAGATTACTTTTTATGGGGTTTTGTCAAAGATCGCGTAATGGCGGTAGCACCTACCACGCCTGACGACATGAAAGACAGAATACGACGAGCATGTACCGAAATTACACCACAAATGTTAGCTGAAGTTAGACGGTCTTTTCATCAGCGAATTAACAAGTGCTTACAAGTCGAAGGTCATCACTTCGAGCATCTTTTGTAGGTAAAACCAAACCAAGGTTAGTGGATCCTTTGAAAGTGATTATTCCGATATTTTTTGATTTTTGCTAACTAGAATGACCTTGTGTTGCAGGTAGCTGAATTTGTCTTAAAATCTGTAATAATGTCATCGAAAAAAAAATACATAGTTCCATTTAAAAATCTGGAGTTGACCTTGACGTAGCTTCAGCGCCTCCACCGATAAAAAAATAGGGTGGTCCAGTATGACGGCCTTCTTGAACACTGAAACTTTTGTCTAAACCATTTTTGGATATGATCAATAGTTTGAGTGCTATTGCTCTGTAACACTTTATGTGCCCCACCCTGTATATATATAACAGCACGTTAGGCCTGAAGGCCTATGGCTTTGATGTGTTCTTTCCATGTTCTTCTATTCATTGCTGCATTCTTCCAGTCTTGTAGATTGTAACACGTAATATCCTCCTCTACATTTTGCCACCACGTTTTCCTCGGTCTACCTTTCCTGTGTTTTCCTGGCATTTCTGTGCTGAATGTGATTTTTGTTAGGTCAGTTTCAGGAATTCTTAGTATATAACTGAACCATCTCAGCCTGTTTTGGGTTATTATTGTATTTATCCCTGTGGCTTTAAATATCTCTTTTCGTTCGTTGTTGGTTCTTCTTCTCTATATGCCATTGTCATTTAATTCTCCATAAATCCTGCGTAGGATTCTTCTTACCCATATTTCTAGCCTAAGTCTACTTTCTTCTGTTATTGACCAGGTTTCACTTCCGTAAAGCGTTGTGGGTCTAATTATTGTGTTGTATATATGTATTTTAGTTTTTCTTGATAACTTTTATCACTAAGCACTTTGTTTAAGGAGCCCGCACATTTAGTTCCAGCTGTTATTCTCCCTTTTATTTCACTCGAGCCCCTCCTCTGCTTATTATTTCCGCACCAAGGTACACTACGCTATTTACTATTTTGAAGCAATATTTTTTACCACTTTCAGTTTTTATTATCAATTGTAGATAATGGTTCTGGTCTTTGTTTTCTAATATCATGTAGTTGGACTTTTTTTGGTTTATCTCTAAGCCGGCTTCTTTGGCTTGTTTTTCGAATCTTCTTAGGATATCTTTTAATTCTCTCTTTGTTCTTGATAGGATCACAATATCGTCCGCACATGCAAGAAGTTGGTACGAGTTTCGGAAAATTTTCTTGTCAGTTTTAACTTTACTTTTCCGTAGTACATTCTCTAAGGTTATGTTCAACAGGGTTGTGGAGAGTGGATCTCCCTGTTTTACGCCTGAGCTGCTTTCAAAGCCTTGGGATAGTTGTCCTTGATATGTTAACTTGTTTTTTGTTCCATTAATAGTGTAATTTTTGTCAGTTGAATAAATTCGTTTGGTATACTGCGAGGATGCATCGCTTCGAATATATTTTCCCTGTTGATCTTATCAAAGGCCTGTTTCAAGTCTATGAAAATAGCGTGTAAGGCGACGTTGTTCTTTTCGCATTTTTCTTAGATTTGTCTCAAAGTAAATATGTGATTTGTTGTAGACTTTCCACTTTTGAAGCCTGCCTGATAATGTCCTATTTTATTTTGTATATCTTGTTGTATTCTGTTATTTATAAGTTTTGCCATTAGTTTATATGTTACATTTAAAAGAGCGATTGGTCGGTAATTTTCTGGCTTTTGTAAACTCCCTTTTTTATATATTGGGCAAATGAGAGCTTGGTTCCATTCGGTAGGCATACATTTCTTCTTCCATATTTGTTTTATTAATTTATGTAACCTTTTAAATAGTTAGTCACTACATTATTTTATTTGTTTTATTATTACGCCATCTGTGCCTGAAGCTTTATTATTTTTCATTTTCTGTATTGTTTTCACAATTTCTTGTTCTGTTGGTTCTTCCATACTTTGTACCTCTTCGTTGTGTTGTGAGTGTTCTTGGTGCATTTGGCATGTGGTATTGGTCAAGTTCTTTTTGAAGTAGTTTTCCCATATAGCCAGCATTCTTTTTGTCCCCATCCAAATTTCTCCTTGTTCATTTTTTAGTGCAGTAGTCTGTGCTTGGAATACCCTTTTTTATTCTATTAGTTTCTTGTGGAAAAGTTTTATGTTTTTATTTTTGTAGTGCGTCTCAATTGCTTCCAACTTTGCCTTTTGTGGTTCTCTTTTTTTGTTTCTGATTAGTGCTTGTGTGGTGTTCCTTATTTGTTTATATTGTTCTGAACTTATTGCAGTTTTAATCTTGTAGCATCTTCATTCTTGCTTTTTTCTTTTCTTGTATGACTTCTATGCATTCTTGGTCAAACCAATCTTTTTTTATTCCTTATATTGTAGTTTTCAGTGCTCTTGTACTTGTATTTTTTATATTTTAACATTCCGTGTCTATGTTGTCGGATATTTCTTTGATTGCTATGATTTTCATTGTATAGTAGTTTGTTTTCTTTTACTTTTAACGCTTCTGTATTTCTTTTTATTGAATTGTTTTGCTATTTCTTTTATCTTCTAAGTTTGGTTTTTCCTGTTTAATTTTTGCAATTACTACCATATGATCAGATCCGATATCAGTCTCTCTATACGTTCTTACATTTTGTTTGCATGTTACGTGCACTTTTCCTATTATTAGGTGGTCTATTTGATTTCGTGTTTTGTTATCAGGGCTAATCTAGATCGCTTTATGGATGTTTTTACGTTTTTGTTGTGTGCTTTTTATGATCATTGATTGTCCTGTTGCAAAGTCAACCAATTTTTGTCCGTTGCTGTTTGTTGTGTTGTGTAGGCTTTCCTTGCCGGCTATCTCAATATTTCTTTCTTCTTTGCCAATTTTTGCATTCAGGTCGCCAAAGATAATCTTCACATGGAAGCTTGGAAAATTATTCATTGCACCTTCTATCGTATCGTAGAATTCTTGTTTTCTCTCTGGGCGCATGCACATTGAAAATTGTCATTTTTCACTCTGATTACACTTAGCCTTTCATTGATTACATTATAGTTTATTATCCTGTCTTTAAGACTTTCTTTGATTATGAAGCCTGTTCCTAATTTATTCTGATCTCCACCCCCTATACACCATATGTAATTTTTGAGATTGGTAATTAAGTTTCCTTTGATGTTTATTTCTTGCACTGCTGCTATGTCAATTTCGTATTTGTTTAATTCTTGTAAGAGTTCTTTGAACTTCCCTTCTTTATTTAAACCCTGTACTTTCCATGTAGCTATTTTTAATATGTTTTCATTGTCTCGTCTCTTAACCTCGTTCATTGCCTTGGTCGTCTTATTTTATGCTTCGCGTTTTTTGGATATTGTTACTTTTTTGTCCGTTGTTCCTGTTTCTTCTCCTCTACTCTCTTTAAGTTTTCCTTCTTTCCCATCCCACTTCCATTCTTGTCCGTTGGTTAGTAGTTTGTGATAAATAACTTTTGCATCTTTTTTCCGCTTTCCTTTCTTCTCTAGCGTATCTTTTTTCGTTCTTCGTTAGATCGCAATCGATATATACATTTTTTCCATCCTTTGTGAGATGTAATCTGTTTTTGTTTTTCAGAATTTCAATTTTTGTTCCAGAGATCCCATTCTTATTACATAACGTTTCTCCTCTATCTTGTATGCTGCACGTATTCTAGCTTCTATCTTTATGTTGTCTTTTAGAAAAGTTTCCAACTCTTTCTTTAGTACTTGCTCATTTGTTGCGTTGGTGTCCAGTCCGGTTACTATAAGGTTTTTCTTTCGTCTTTCTTTCTCAATACTTTCCCAACTTTATTCTATTCCTTCTTCTTTGTTCTCGTATTTCTTGCTCAATTCTTTGACTTCTTTCTTGAGTTCTGTGTTTTCTTTCCTCAGCAGGGCCACTTCTTCACAGTATTCTTTTTGCTTAACCTTAACTTTTTCCAAGCTTTCCATCATTTTCTGCATTTCTCCTTGTTGGCGGTTTTGGCCATTTCTCAGATCCTTTATGTCATCTATCATTTCTTTCAGCATACTCTTCACTTCTTCCCAGTTTCCTGCACTTTCGTTGCTGCTATCGTTTTTTCTTGGACTTCCACTTTTTGTTGGTGTTCTACTTGTTTTCTTACTTTCATTGAATAGTTCAGTCTCCTGTTCTCTTTTACGGTCTTCTGTTGACGATCCTTCACTCTCGTAAGCATATCTTGCCATTCTGTAAGCCATTTTCTGTTGGATTGCTGTTTCGGCACAGCTGTGTGATGTGTGGCCTATATTCAGGTGATGATTTTTATTCTTGTAGTTTGGCTTTCTAATCTTTTATCAATATTTATGGTTTTACAATTTTAGGTTAGAATACAAGTTACTGTTTCTTATCCTGACCTTTTTATGTAGCTTTCTACTTTTCTGCTCTTACGCTTTCTCTATATCCTTTCTATTTGTTCCTTGAATTTGGTGCAATAAATTGCAGGATACACTTCAAGATTTGAAGTTAGTGTCGCAACATTAAAATCACACCAATTGTGCTTATCATTCAACCTTCATCCAAATTATAGATATTTGTAAAAACTAATGTCATCATTATAGCAACATCGCACCACCTACTTGTGCCAAAATAATGAATGACTGATTTACTGACTTATTAATATGACTTGAAAATGTAAGGGAACTGTCAAATGTGACACCCAGATCAACTATCTCATCTTTGACGTTTAATAAAATTTGGTTCATACTATATGGAAATCGGATAAAGTTCTTCTTTCTAGTGAACGTAAGAGTGTAGCATTTATTAACATCAAAGTACAAATTATTTTTTCACTCCATTCATAAATTTTATTCATGTCACTTAGCAAAGCGGTACAGTCGTCTAGCGAGTGCACAATCTTCCAAAGCTTTAAATCATCAGCAAACAAAGCATGTTCAGAGTGATCGATGACAGCTGGCAAGTCATTGATAAATAAAAGAAATAACAAAGGTCTCAAATTGGCATCTTGAGGAACCCCCGATGGCGCTTCATACTTTTTCGATACACAGTTTTTGTAAACTACACACTGCCGTCTATTTCTAAGGTAAGGATCTAGAAGTAAAATTAATTTTAGATAGATAGATATTTTATGTGTAAATGGGTACAAATTGGTAACTGTTGAGCGATTTGGCATGAAACCGTGTTGGGTGTTAGGTATATGTGGTTCAACATAGAAAAAAATTTTTTATATAAAATTGTTTCAAATACTTTTGATATTGACTGAAGTATTGATATCGGTCTATAGTTAACAACATTTGTTTTATCTCCACTTTTATATACAGGACAGACTTTAGCAATTTTCCATTGATCAGGATAAGTACAAGCTTGAAGAGCAATATTAAATAAAGTAGTCATGGGAGCAGCTAAAAACTCTGAACATGCTTTGTAGATGTAAATAGAAATCTGATCGAATCTAACAGATTTTTTAGGTTTCATGGAGCGTAATGTTGAGATCGTCTCTTCTATAGTTGTACAGTCTATGATAAAACCCCCATGAAAAGACATTTCATCAAAATTTGCAATTCCCTCCTTTTGAGAATATATGGAGTGACAGTTATTTGCAAAAGCGTTGGTTATTTCTACGTTATTGTTTAAATATGTACCATTAATATGCATCTTGTCCTCAACTGTATTTGTTTGTTGCTTATTTTTAATAAAAGTCCAAAAATTATGAGGGTCGATCAGAATAGACTCCTCAGTTGATCTACAAAATTCATTATAGGCAAAATTGATATTGCATTTAACCATTTTCCTCAAATCCACGTATCTCCGATGAAGCATATTATCATATGGTCTTTTTTTACATTTATCATGTAACCGATTTTTTTTTTACTTCTCCAATGATATCAGGTGTGAACCAAGGAGGATATTTACATTTTAATGGTTTAGTTTTTGGTATAGAAGTACGGAGAGCTGAGTCAAAGAACTGATAAAATTTATCAACAGCCAAATTTACATCAGTATAATTGTTTAACACGCAGTTTAATGTAGAGCTCCAAAAAGTCACCTTTTTTATAGTTATATTGCTCTCCTCCAAAAAAGAGTTCCGATTTTACTCTAGTGCACTGAACAATACACTCAAGTGAAGGGTGAAGTACATCTTCAGTAACAAATGGGTTCATACATCTAGATACTGTAACATTTATATTTGATAGTACCAGATCCAAAATTCTACCAATCGAATTAAAAATTGTGTTATACTGTGTCAAGTTTAAAAGATTCAAAAATTCATTTTCAATCGCACCAAAAGACTGTTTTAAATTAAAATCAGAGTAGATCTGAGGTAAACTGAAATCTCCAAATATCAAAAGCTTATGTTTGAAAATATCTAAATGTGTTTCAATGAAGTTATATAACAATCTATACTCTGTAAATGGAGTCAATGGAGGAAAATAAACGGCACATATGTAAAAAATTTCGGGACCCACTTTAACTTTAACCCATAAATCTTCAAGATTAGTCTCAAACTTTGACAACCTCGCACTCACATATTTGTTTTTATAGCCACCAAGACTCCACCTCCATCACGTTTACCAGTTCGTTGTAAGTTTCTGTCTCTACGAAATACAGTATATCTGGGGTCAAGTATTTTACTGTCGTAGATACCTGAATTAAGCCAAGTTTCAGTGAGAATAACTATGTCAAAGTTTTCCGCTAGAGCACTATTTAAAAATACATGCATTTTGGTTTTGATGCCGCGTACATTCTGGTAATAAATGCTTAAACCAGACAGACTAGTTGACATCCTTAAAATCGTCGATAGATTTAATCACATATACTCTGCTCTCATCTGTAGCTCTCATTAAAACTTTGCCATTAGGATAACATAAATACTTTATGTTATTTTGACGTTTGTATTCACGTGCTTTAGAAAACATGTATCTGTTTTGCTGCGTTAGGGACACATAAACAAAGTTGTTTTGTCCTGGTAGCTCTTTAAATAGTAAATCACTAACCTTAAGATTCCGCTTAATCTTTTTGCAACGAAGAAATTCATCCTTGTCTGTTCTACGGACGAATTTGATAATGATTCGTCTCGGCTGATCAGAGCGTCCATCGGCACTACCTAATCGGTGTACTGTATCAATCATACTACCTTCTAAGTTGAATCCGACTGCATTGCCCACCGACTTTACCACTGTAAATGTATTTTCACCCTTCATTTCAGGAACACCATATATTTCAAGGCAGTTAACTCTAGAGTACTGCTCCAAATCATTGATACGACTCTTTAGTAAGCTGTTTTCTTTTTCCAAGGTCCCATTTTTGCTTTCCAAGTCTTCAATTTTTTTAAACACTCCGTTATAAGAGACTGTTGAGCTCTTAATAGATCGTTGGTTTCATCAATCTTTGTGTGGCAAGAATCAACAGACGTAGTAACAGACGCCAATTCAGCTAAAAAGGAATTAAGTTTTTCCAGAATTGACGAGTGTTTGCTGCAATTATTGCATCGAATTTTAGCTGCTGTCCTTGCTACCTGTCCATTACACGAGCTGCAGATGTCGGCCATAGTGCTGATATTGGGTAAAGGTGGTTTAGATAAATTAATGTTTGATGACCTTAACTTTCACACAGATGTGTAAAATTGCTAAGCTGTAGCTTCAATAATTAAACTTTTAACTGCTGGTTACATTAATAGTTCAACACTTTTAATTTTTAATAATAAAGTAATGCGTTGGTAGCACTCTTATTAACACTACACAGTTAATTTTGTTATTACAAACAGTTGATAAAGTCAGATTTACCAGCTGTTTTGCAGAGCTAAATTTTGTATGTGCACATAGAGTGGACACCACTCTTAATGTGGATAGGATAGGATAGGATCTTGGATGGTACCCAGGATGGGACCCTGGGTGGGAACCTGGACGGAACCCTGGATGGGACCCTGGATGGAACCCTGGACGGGACCCTGGATGGGACTCTGAATGGGACCCTGGGATAGGACACTGGGATGGGACTCTGAGATGGAACATTTGGATGGGACCCTGGGGTGGGACCCCGGACGGGACCCTCGATGGAACCCTGGACGGGACCCTGGATGGGACCCTGGATAATAATAATAATAATAATAATAAATGCCTTTATTTAGCATACAGTATACAAAGAAATGAAACAAAAATGGAGGGGGCAACAGGGAGAAATTCAGCATATGGACGTAGTCCATTGCTGCTTCTACACTTAACCTTGTGCAAAACTTAACTAACACTAAAAGAAAAAAACCAGTATGTGGGTTGCCGAGCCAGACGAATTTCAGTTCAGCCGGCATTAACATTATTTTGGAAACGAATTTCCAGTGTGAGCTGACCAGTTAATAATACATTTTTAAACGTAATTTAAAGATTTTAAACGGCAAGCATTTTAAATCATTAGAAAGTTTACTATAAATATACACAACGTTAAAAGAACAAGATCTCTTGTAGATCTCCGTAAAGCGAAGCGGAGGGGTTAATAGTCCTTTATGTCTTAAATTTAAGTTGTGAACATCAGTGTGATAGGTAACTTTATCTAGTAGGTAAGGAGGGCATTTGTTGAGAAAAATTTTATGAAATAGACATGTTTAACCAATTCACTTCTTTTAATTTGTGCGAAATATGTTCATATTTTCTAATTCCAAATATTCAGCGCAGACATGCATTTTGGAGAGTTTGTATCTTTACAGAATCAGCAAAAGAGAAACAGGGACCATACAATATGTTACAAAAATTAAACCTCGATAATGCAAGAGATTCACAAAAAATTTATTTTTGTCATTTGACTAAATACGTGTCTATTATGAAAAATTAGTTTTAGACTTGTATAAGCAGCTTGGACGCATTTCGACACGTGACGATCGAAACGAAGTTGTTGATCTACTATTACCCCCAAGTTTCTTGCATTATCTGATAACGGCAACAAAACGTCCTGAATTTTGATTGAAATTTCTTGAGAGACGCTATTAATAATATTACTCCTCCCTAATAACATAACAGCAGATTTATTAGGATTTATATGTAAACAGTGTTTATCGGAAATTTTATAAATTTCCTGAAGATCTTTATTTATGACGTCACACGCTTTGTGGACATCACTGGGGTTAAATGAAAAATATATCTGCGTATCATCTAGTAGGGAGGCCAAGTGAATTAATAATTATTTTCGTGGGACTGATTAGGTTTATACCGACAAGTGATACCATTGTAATCAGCGGTGTTTCCTAAGTAGAAAAACTCCTGTTGTCGCTTTCTCAGCCTGTGGAGTGAGGAGCTATGACGTCACAAAGATGGCGATTCTTGGTATCAGGTTTTAATACAGTAAGACTAGGTTTAACCCAAACATTCAAAAAAGAAAATTCTACCCAGTGGCAAACTGTTTAGTACCCTTCTCTTAGTAAGTGGAAAAAAGTTGCATGATCTTGCGTGTCGGATTTAGGCGGGAGGTGGTTGAAAAGGTGGTAAAATGGTAGGTTTCAACAGTTTTACAGTTTTTCGCAAATATCTCGTTAACTGCTAGGTTTAGCGCAAACTTGATCTTATACAAAATTAATGTACATTTAATTTACAATAAAAATGGTCGTATGAATTTTTGCACTGCAGTAAAGGATTACGGAAATATGGAGGGGGTAAAAATGTAACTATTTCTGTCTGTCAAAAAAAAGCAAAAATCACCCCTATAAACTCGTAATATTCGCTCCAAGTGTATTATATAAAGTGTTCAAAGAAGTGGGGAGGCCAGGTGTTTATGGTAAAGCACCCAGCATAAAAGACGAACAACATTTACGCAGATCATCCACTACTACACATGTTGAAGTGAAAGTGGAAGATGGAATTAATGTCACTCTAGGACAAACAAAATTTCTAACTAGTATTAAGAACAAGATACAACTGATTACTCTCATCACTGTACACTTACAGCAAGCTGGCTGCAAAGTGATTCAGGCAGAATGTGATGCTGACACCAAGATCGTTTTTACTACAATTGACGAATCAAAGAAGGAAACAGAGGGTATCGTAATTGGCAATGACACCGATTTATTGGTCTTGTTGGTTGTTCATGCTCCAGCCATCAAACAGTTGAAGATGGTTGTACCGAATATAGGTATAACCAAGAAGAAAAAGTTTACTGCATTGGAGACATTCAGCGTGGTATCGGGAAAATAAAGGATGTTCTCTTGGCAGTTTACACTTTCGCCGGATGTGATACCGCCTCTTCAATTTATAGAAAGGGAAAAATAACGCCTTCTGAAAGCGTGCGACGTGACAAGGAATTTTACTTAAAGCAGTTGATTTTTAACCACCCAAATGCAGACCCAGATGCAGTAACTGGCTGGAAACCATTTCTTCCTTTCGATATTTGCATCAACAAATACAGATAATTTGAATAATCTGCGCCATCAATGTTATTTGTAGACCATCGCAAAGGAGCCTGTACACACAAATTTCAGGTTGGCTGTACTTTTCCCTACTTCAGCAGCTGCACAACAACACTCTTATAGAGTTTACCATCAAGTGCAGCAATGGCTCAATCTCAATAAAGATTCACTAAAATGGGGTTGGAAAAGGATTGGTGGTTATGTGCGTCCAGTTGCAACCACAAAGGCAGCTGATCCTGAAAAATTGCTCTCCCTCATTGTTTACACTTGTAATGCGGGGTGTGTCAGGAACTGTAAGCGTCGACAGAGTGGCTTGAAATGCTCAAACATGTGCAAAAATTGCTCCGGATATAGGTGCACCAACACAGATGCACTAATTGTTGACGACGGCATCGATGAAGATAATCTTCAAGATGAAAAAGAGCTTGAAGGTTTTTAGGTTACTGATTGCTGTTATTTATTATTATGTAACTACCTTGAACGTTGTACATACCACTTTTCATTGAAGAACATTGAATTTACTGAAAAGCATGTATTGTGAAAAAAACAATTTCCATTATTTTTTGTACTACAGCTTATTAGATAAAGTTTGTAGTTAACCCTGTTTCAATGATATCCACATGATTTTATCTTTTTAGGATGATATGACAAAAGATAGAGGTAATTTAAGTAGGTGTAATTATAAGAACACAAATGGGAACGAAAAAAACGATATGATGCATTATTCAAAGAGAAAAATAGGCAAAATGAAGATAAAACGACAAAGGAGGGGAGCAATGTAGATATATTATCATATACATACATATAGCCGTATATACATACATCATCATCATCATCATTCGTTTTTGCTCCTGTAGAAGCATAGGGCGTCTTTCGACGATTCTTCATCATTTGGTGTTTCCACCTATATGGTAGCAGAGTTGCCAGCTCTGTACCAACATACATACATACACACATACAAATGTTCCTATCTTATTGATGCGTCGCTAAGTACTTTTTATAACTAAACATACTCTTTATAACGAAACACTCATTTTTAAGTGAGTACGATGAATCCCAAGCTAACTGGAAAATAATGACATCATTACCCCTTCCATATCTCTGTAACCCTTGTCGGGAACTCAAAAATGCATAAGACCATTATTATTGTAAATTAAATATAGATTAATTTTGTATAAGATAAAGTTTGCGCTAAACCTTGCAGTTAACGAGATATTTGCGAAAAACTATAAAACTGTTGAAACCTACCATTTTACCACATTTCCACCCCCCTCCCTCCTAAACCCGACGCGCAATGTTGTGCAACTTTTTACCACCTATTGAGAGGAGTGTACTAAACAGTTTCCTGCTGGGTAAAACTTTTTTTTTATGTTTGGGTTAAACCCTAGCTTTACTGTACTACAACCTGGAACCAAGAATGGCCATATTTGTGACGGCATAGCTCTTCTCTCCACAGGCTGAGAAAGCGACAACATGATTTTTCATACTCAGGAAACACCACCGAATAAGAAGGTACCACTTGTCGGTATAAAGCTACTCAGTCCTACGAAAATCGTTATTTGACGAGATAATTTAGTTTGGCCTCTCTACTAATCCGCATAATAATGATATGAACATGACTTGAGCACGGTGGGAAAATGAGATGTATAGATAGTGTACAACATGGGTCCCAAAATGGAACCTTGAGGTACTCCAGTACTGAAAATTAGAAATTTGTCCCCCGTATTTTACTGCTTGCTTACGATTTTTCAAGTAATTATCAAATAAGACAATAGATTTATCACTAAATCCAATAAAATGCAAAATGGCTAAGAGAATGCTATGATTTAGGGTACCAAGAGCTTTGGAATAATCCAGTAATATTAATAATGTAAGTAAACCCCTATCAGTAGCCTCCAAAATGTCATCAGTAACATTAAGAAGAGCAGTACAACAACTAAAGTCAGGTCTAAAGCCAGACTGCATGACAGCTAAAATGTTGTTACTATTTAAATGGACTCTCACTTGCGCTGCAACTACTCTTTCAAAAATCTTAGACATAGTAGAGAGGATACTGATGGATCGAAAATCTTTTAATTCATTCGGTTTATTTGTTTTGGAAATAGGTACAACGTGCGATAGGCGCCATGAGTCCGGAAAAACGGCATTTGTTATGCAAAAATTAATTATTTGGGCAATATACGGTAGCAAAAAGGGAACAGTAAGTTTAATCATTTGTATGTTAATTAAATCCGCTCTAGTAGCATTAGTTTTAGGATGGGACCTTGGATAGGACCCTCGATGGGACCCTGGATGAAACCCTCGATGGGACCCTGGAAGGTTCCCAGGGATGGGATCCTGGATGGGACTCTGGATGGGACACTCGATGGGACCGTGGATGAGACCCTGGATGAGACCCTGAATTGGACCCTGAATTGGAATCTGGATGGGACAAATGGTTGATGAATCGGACACCAGAACTATGGCAAGATTATAAATCCCGAAATAAAGAGGTTAAACGGAAAATAAATACTGCAAAAAATTCTGCTTGGGAAAGAAAATGTCAAGAAATCGATAGTTTAATAGGGGGTGCACAATCAAGTGAGGTATGGAGGTGTTTAAAAATCATGAAAAATAATGATCACACAAAAATTTCTAATTTGATAACGATGGAGGAGTGGTCAGCACATTACAAAACCCTACTTACTGAGGATCGCGAAGAATATACAATATTGACTGAAGAGGAACAGATTCCAATAACGGGGGAAGAACAAGAACAAAATATTAATATATCATTGAAAGACATTAAAAACAGTGTACAAGATATAAAAAATGGTAGAGCACCAGGACCAGGAGACATATCTATAGAGCTAATCAAATACGCTACTGGAGAGAATTTATAGTTTAAAGAATAATTGTATCAAACACTATCAATTACCGAAAGAATGGCAAATGTCGCATATAATTTCAATCTACAAGAAAGGCAACAGAAAGGATACAAATAACTACAGAAGATTGAGCATCAATAGTTCTATGAGTAGATTGTTTGGAAGAATAATTAATCAGAAGCTAAAAGGAGCGATAGAGAAAAACATAAGCGAAGAACAAAGCGGTTTCATATCGGGCAGATGGTGCGTTGATAATGTTTTTACTATACAACAACTTATAGAGAAGAGACGAGATATTGGGGAAGAAACCCATTTCGCCTTTATCGATTTACAGAAAGCGTACGATTCCATACCACAAAAGAAGCTGTTTGAAGCATTAGAACAATTTGGAGTAGATAAACAACTAATACGACTAATTAAATTAATATATGAAAATAATACAGCAATGGTTAAACAGAATGGAATACTCTCGCAAATAATAATTCATCCCTCTAAAGGCCTTAGACAGGGATGTAGCGTATCACCTTTACTATTTAATTGGTACTTAGAATGTGTCTTACAAACCTGGAAAAGAAGTTGCCAAGGGATGGGCATTCCAATCTCCGACCAAACCTTGTACACGTTAAGCTATGCGGATGACCAAGTACTAATGGCTCAAGACGCATATGATCTGGAATTCATGCTACAACGGTTAAATACTACTTATGAACAATGGGGTTTAAAAATCAACATGGAAAAAACTAAATATTTAGTAGTAAATTCAACAGCAAAGTTTCAGATATTAATTAACGACACAACTATTAAACAAGTGGATAATTTCAAATATTTGGGAGTCGTAATTACATCGGACGGATTAGGGCCTACAGAAATAAAATCAAGAATTGAACAAAGTAAAAAAGTAATAGGATTCCTTAATGCGATATGGTGGGATAAACACGTTTCCCAGAGAACAAAGAAACATATAAGTATGTCTCTTGTAGAACCAGTGTTATTATATGGGTCGGAGGTTTGGACCTTGGGCGCTGATATAAAGAAAAAGCTCAATACGGTTGAAATGGATTGCTTGAGAAGAAGTGCGGGCATTTCCAGAGTGGACCATATCAAAAACGATGAGATCAGAAGAATAATGCAAGCGGAAGAAACACTCCTTGACAGAATCGAAAAACGCGGTTTAAAATGGTTCGGACATCTCCTTCGGATGGAAAATACTAGATGGCCAAAGAAAATATTCGAATGGAGACCACCGGGTAGGAGAAAGAGAGGCAGACCCCGACGATTTTGGAATGGAGGCACCCGCCGAGCTATGGAGATCCGGGGTTTGACGCAAGAAGATGCAGAGGACAGAGATGCATGGCGTGCGGGGACGGGAAGGCGGCATCTTGCTGTATAATACCGTTATATATACCCTCGATGGGACCGTGGATGGGACCCTGAATGGAACCCTTGGATGGGCCCCTTAGATGGGACCGTAGAATGCAACCCTGAGATGGGACTCTGGGATGGAACCCTGAGTGGGACCCTAGGATAAGACCCTGAGTGGGACCCTTGCATGGGCCCCTGAGATGGGACCCTGTGACAAGACCTTATGATGGGACCCTTGGATGGGACCCTTGCATGGGACCCTCGGATGGGACCCTGGAATAGGACTCTGGATGGAAGCCTGGATGGGACTCTGGACGGGAGCCGGGATGGGATTCTGGATGAGGCCCCGGATGGAACGCTCGATGGGACCCTGGATGGGACCCTCGATGGGACCCTGGGATGTGACCCATGATAGGACTCTAGATGGGAACCTCGATAGGACTCTGGATGGGACCCTAGATAAGACCCTGGATAAGACCCTCGATGAAACCCAGGGATGGGCCTGTAGATAAGACCCTGGTTCGGACCCTCGATAGGACCCTGGACTTTTGGATGGACCCCTGAGATGGGACCCTTGCATGGCCCCAGAGATGGGACCCTAGGATTGGACCCTGGAATAGAACCCTGGGATGGAACCCTGGTTGGGACCTTTGGATGGGCCCCTGAAATGGGACCCTGGGATGGGACCCTTGCATGGGCCTTTGAGATGGGACAATCGGATTGAACCGTGAGATGAAACCCTGAAATTAAAGAAAAGAAAGAAGTCTGGAAAAATACATAAGGGACAAAACGGAAGATAACAAAAGAAACTACATTACAAAAAGAAAGGAAGCAAAAGAGGAAGTGAAAGCAGCCAAAGCAAAGGCGTGGGAAGATTTTGGAAAGAAGATAGAAGAAAACCACATAGAGAATCAGGAAGAGTTGTGGAACGTGGTCAAAAAACACCAACGCAGAAAGTAAAGAATGTGAAAAACTGTAGAGGAGAACTACAAACTAAAACGAGTTAAATTTTAGCAGCATGGAAAGAATATTGCACACTAAAATTTCAGGGAAACAATTAGAAGAAGATATGATAAATAAGACAGAAGAAATAAAAGAAGTAAAAGAGGCACTGAGTAAAATCAAAAACGGATCACCAGGTGAGGACAACCTAACCCCAGAACTAATTAAAAAAGGAGGCCCACTAGTAGGAAGATGGCTAACAAAAATATACCAACAGGCATGGTGAGAAGAAAAAATTCCAAAGAGCTGGAAAAACAATATTATCATTCCCATATATAAAAAGGGAGACTCGACAAGTTGCGATAACTACAGAGCTATCTGCTTATTACCAGTAGCACTTAAAGCATATACCAGGATAATAGAGAAACGCCTAAGGTCCGAAGTAGAAAAAACCATACACGACGAACAAACAGCCTTCCGACCAGGAAGACAAACACAAGATAACATATACACAATAAGAGCCATAATAGAAAAATCAATAGATAAAGACAAATAGTTATACTTAGCGTTTCTAGACTTAAAATCCGCATTTTACCTAGTACCAAAAGAATACATATGGAAGGCACTAGAAGAAGTACAGGTGGCTCCCAAAATAAGAAGAATAATAAAAAGCCTACATAAAAACATAAAAGGAAAAGTGCGATTAAATGGACAAACACCAGAAAAATTCCAAATGGCTACAGGGATCAAGCAAGGGGACAGCCTAAGCCCCCTACTTTTCATCATATATATGGACTACATCTACAAGAATTGCAAAAACGAACTAAGGAAAACTGGAATAGGATATTACAACCTAAACCCTATATACACACAAGATTTACTCTACGCGGATGATATTCTACTAGTTTCGAGAAATCCGCAACAACTTCAAGTCAACATAGAGACATGGAAGAACCAATTAGAACAAAACGGAATGACCATAAACATAGAAAAAAGTAAAATCATGTATATAACTAAAACAGAGAATGCAAGACGAGAGGATATAGACATAAATGTAGATGGGAAAGTCCTAGAACAAGTAAATACTTATGAATATCTAGGTACACTGATCAGCAACGACGCACGATTAGAAAGAGAAATCGTAAATAGAATCTGCAAGGCTTATAAAATATATTACCAAGTCAACAACACGCTAATAGGAAAAAAAGAACTGAGTATCAAAACAAAAATGCACCTATACAAGAGGTATACTCCCACATTAATATACGCAGCAGAGTCATGGACAATGACAGACAAACTCAGATCAAAGGTAACAGCGACCGAAATGAAATACCTAAGACGGGTAATGGGGAAGACAAGAAGAGACAGGATAAGGAATAAAAGCATAAGAGAAGATCTACAACAAGACCCCATAGTACAAGACATAGAAATCAAGCAATTACAATGGTATGGCCATATGATTCGCATGGATAATAACAGATATCCTAAGAAGATCTTTGAAATGAAATGTGAGGGACGAAGACCAAGGGTAAGACCGCGCATAGGATGGGAGGACAATATCACAGAGAACGCTAGAAGGAAAGAAAAGACCCGGCAACAAACCAAAACCCTAGCAAAGGACAGAAATGAATACAAAAAGTGGCTTGCTTCCTCAACACCGTAAGGTACCAATGGGCGAAGAGAAAGAAAGAAAGAAAGAACTTTACGTGTACTTGAGTTTTAATTTGAAAATAAATTCGAAATTGAATGATTTTGTTTTGACACTCGTGTCAACAATTGTCATGACAACGCTTTTGTTTTCTATAGGTACAATAAACTCCCATTCCTTAAGCAATTAGATTTCGTTTACTTTTTGTCGTTAGCTTGATTTGTTAAAAAGTTATAATAAGTTAAAGTATATCCCTTACTTTATGAAAGCTCCATATATGGGATACTGTATGGATTCCCTGTTGTGGGACAGCCTCTAGATAGGAGTAGTTCATTTAAATTCAAATGTAGTCCATCTTGACAAGAAAATGGTGGTTTGTGTAGATTTCCATCATTTTTATTATTAGATTGTCTTTGTATTAGTTGCTTCTTTGAATTTCATGGTATTTAAAGTAAGTAAACAACATATATTTGTCAATAAACAGAAGCAACTTAACCTAACTAACTTTTACTGAGGATTTTATTTCTAGAATCACAATGGCCCTCAAGCAGGAATTACTGGACAATAATTCGTATAGTGGAATATCCACCACCTTAGGTGAACTACAAGTTGAAGAAAAAAAAATAGTCGCCAACTTGCATGTACAACAAGAGATTGTCGAAGGCACCATCTACAACACGACTTTTCAGGGATTGAGTCTTAAACAGGAAGAAGTCGACATAAAAGATCAACTGCTTGTAACATGTGCATCAAGTAGAATCATTTTAGAAGAACAGTTTGTTTGTAAGAGTTGTGAAAATGAAATAGAAGACCAGAGGTCGTGTTCCGTTTGCAAAAATAAAACAGTTCAGACTTGTCACTTAGTTCAACATATGAAGATGCATACAGGAGAAAAACCTTATATATGCAAAATTTGCGAGTATGAAACAGCTCAGGAGGATAATTTAGTTCAACATATGAAGATACATGCAGGAGAAAAACCTTATTCATGTTCAATTTGCGAGTACAAAACTGTTCGGAAAAGTGCTTTAGTTCGACATGTGAAGCTACATACAGGAGAAAAACCTTATACCTGTGCAATTTGCGGGTATAAAACAGCTCAGAAATGTGACGTAGTTCAACATATGAAGATACATACAGGAGAGAAACCTTATTCTTGTTCAATTTGCGAGTATAAAGCAGTTTTAAAAAGTAATTTAGTTAAGCATATGAAGATACATACAGGAGAAAAATCTTATTCCTGTACAATTTGCGGGTACAGAACAGCTCAGAAATGTTTTTTAGTTCGACATATGAAGCTACATACAGGAGAAAAACCTTATTCCTGTTCAATTTGTGAGTACAAAACAACTCAGAAAAGTGCTTTAGTTCAACATATGAAGCTACATACAGGAGAAAAACCTTATTCATGTTCAATTTGCGAGCATAAAACAGCTTGCAAAGGTAATTTAGTTCAACATATGACGATACATACAGGAGAAAAACCTTATTCCTGTACAATTTGCGGGTATAAAACAGCTCAAAAATGTCACTTAGTTCAACATATGAAGATACATACAGGAGAAAAACCTTATAACTGTACAATTTGCGAGTATAAAACAGCTCAGAAAAGTCACTTAGTTCAACATATGAAGATACATACAGGAGAAAAACCTTATTCTTGTTCAATTTGCGAGTATAAAGCAGTTTTAAAAAGTAATTTAGTTAAGCATATGAAGATACATACAGGAGAAAAACCTTATTCCTGTTCAATTTGCGGGTACAGAACAGCTCAGAAATGTGTTTTAGTTCGACATACGAAGATACATACAGCAGAAAAACCTCATTCAGGAGAATAACCTCATACAGGAGAAAAACCTTATTCTTGTTCAATTTGCGATTATAAAGCAGTTTTAAAAAGTAATTTAGTTAATCATATGAAGATACATACAGGAGAAAAACCTTATTCCTGTTCATTTTGCGGGTACAGAACAGCTCAGAAAAGTGATTTAGTTCGACATATGAAGATACATACAGGAGAAAAAGCTTATTGATGTTCAATTTGCGAATACAAAACAGCTCATCAAAGTCTTAGTTCAACATATGAAAATACATGCAGGAGAAAAACCTTATGCATGTTCAATTTGCGGGTACAGAACAAGTAAGAAAAGTCATTTAGTTCAACATATAAAGTTACATACAGGAGAAAAACCTTATTCATGTTCAATTGGCGAGTACAAAACTGCTCAGAAAAGTGCTTACTTCGACATGTGAAGTTACATACAGGAGAAAAACCTTGTACCTGTTCAATTTGCGGGTATAAAACAGCTCGGAAATGTCACTTAGTTCAACATATGAAGATACATACAGGAGAGAAACCTCATTCTTGTTCAATTTTCGAGTACAAAACAACTCAGAAAAGTGCTTTAGTTCAACATATGAAGATACATACAGGGAAAAAACCTTATACCAGTACAATTTGCGGGTATAAAACAGCTCAGAAATGTCAAACCTTATTTATGTTCATTTTGCAAGTACAAAAGTGCTCAGAAAAGTGATTCAGTTCGACATGTGAGGTTACATACAGGAGAAAAACCTTATTCACGTTCAATTTGCAACCATAAAACAGCTGATAAAAATTATTTAGTTCAACATATGAAGATACATAGTGGAGAAAAACCTTATTCATGTTTAATTTGCGAGTACAAAAGTGCTCAGAAAAGTGATTTAGTAAGACATACGAAGACACATATGTGAGAAAAACATTAGGATGATAAGCTAGGGGTGGTGCCGTTAGTCCAAAAACTTGTCTTGATTTTTATATGTACAAAAATAAGAGAGTACGTAAAAATGTGAATTGAATTGTATATAAAGTTGTATTTTTATGGTTAATTTTATGCTTATATTATATGTACACCGTAAGGTAGAAAAGTAAGGATTAAGTAGGTATTGTATGTACAAAAAAAAATCGAAACATGAGTTATGCAGTTATATTATTTATAGGTAAATTTAACATTGTTTCTCTAGTATTAAACTGTTAATACTAATTTCCCTTAGTTGTATCTTGAGGGACAAACAAGGTGCCCAATAAGTAGAGAGCGGGTATTTATGTTGCAAAAAACTTAAATAAATGTCAAAATAGGTGCCGATTTTAGAATGAAAATTAATATATTTATGTCCTACCAGTACATTAATTGAAATTAATGATTCTATTTTAAGGTATCTTAGATACAAAATAACGCTGCAGGGCAATTATTTTCTTCATAAGAACACTAGGGTTATTATGAAAAATTAACAGTATTTGTTTCCATGGATATGCACCACTATCACAATGAAAATTAATGACAGCTTAGCTAATGTCACAAATCTAACTTAGATCAGCTAACTAGATCAATCTTAAATACTATATCATACTAATTATATGAATTGAATATGAATATAAATTAGGTAAGAAAATTGGTAGCACATAAAACCTTGAAGGCACCACGGGCATTATGAGCTAAGAGCCCGCGATTGTTGTACACACCTCGGGCCAAAGCCCTCGGTTAGTACACTAACAATCTTGGGCTCTTATTTTACTCATAATGCCCTTAGTACCTTAATAACTATAATTAAATAATTTAGAATCAAGTAAAGTCAGGTTATTAAATTGATTTAAGTCATAAAAATAAAAAACAATGTACAGCATAAACAAACTTCAATGTATAATTTAAAAAAAAATATTTATTTTATAATATAAAATAAAATTAAAAATATAATAAACCTCTAACTGAATATAATTTTAATATTTAAAACAAATTGAAAAACAAAATTCACAGGATTTTTAGCAATTCACAAAGCTCGAAGGGGCTGTTTTATAGAAGTGCTGTGCAGAGCTATGACTTCATGTGCAATATGAGTTTTCTTTTCACAGACAAACTACAAAATAAAAGGAACATTACGTGAGGGCGTATATTAACTTACGGCTTTACTGCAACATTTGCAAAATATTTAATTGTTTGCTGCATTAACTTCGTAAACGGTGGGATTTGACTGACAAGCCACCCAATCTTGCATTCTATCTGGTCGATTTTTTTTAATTTCGGCATTGTACATGGGCCGAAAAAACAAAATATTTTTTTGCAAGTCGTAATACCGCGGAAAAGTTGCGAATTGAGGAGACTAAAAAGGGGTAAAAAAATAAATAAAATTGGTTTATAGTTTCCGATCGCGCATGTGCTCTAAAGTTTGCCGAAATTGGGAAAAAATCACATTTTTACGATAATTTTTAACATTTTTAAATTAGCTTCTTAACGAATGTAATAGCTCAAATTCTTACGTATTAGAACCACAGAAAATAATGTTTAAATATTATTTATATCCATCAACATCTTCCGGTGGCGCACTGCCTTCAAAGTTAATGAAATTTTGAAAAAAAATTACAAATAAAGAAAAATAATACTAACAGCTTACATGTTCTTTATTGAATACAAGTTTAAATGTTTAAAAACAAATTATTTTAGACTATTGGTAATATTTCTAAACAATTTTTTTTATTGAAAAAACTAAGTTTTTAGTGAAGAGTCGTAAGTCCAAGAAACTCATGTTGAACAATTGGACATCTCCGTTTTCACTCATTCTTAGCTGAAGGTACTTTGAAATCTGATTTATGGACGAAGTTAGGCATGGTTGTTCTTGACAACAGAGTCGTTCTGATGAAACCATCCCTAGACTCAGTTCCGCAAGCTTTTCTTGAGGCTTCTATCACGAGTTTCACACATCGTTCAACTGCCTGTGTGTGAACTGGGAATGTCTTAGGGACCGAGTCACTGAATATGTGATTTAATCTCATCGTCACTGCCATCTTTCAATAATGGGGGAGAAGATAAATCACAGTCCATCCAGTTAATTATTTCAGAGTAGTCTTGAGCCTTGAAATTGAGTTTTGGCGGCATGAATGTTCTGATAGTTGTTCTCTTTTGATCTAACTGTCTCGCCTTTAGAATTCGACGAAGTCCGAGCTCTCTTATGCGTTTTGTATTATCTTGTGTCATGGATAACATTAAATGTTCTGGATGAGCGAAAAAGCCATTCGTTCGATCACAGGGTCGACAATATTACGTAAATCTTCAGGCAGGTACCTTGAAGATTGTATTGATTTGTACACGTTTTGGCCACTCTGTAAAGTACCTATTTACTTGTTTTAATACTAAATCACATTGGCATGTATAACTTCAAAATAAATACAAGTCTTTCTTGAAGTTCATGTGTGGGACTTTTTTCACTTAAGTACAATCTGAGAGTTCGATTTGCTGTTATCAACCACCTCGAGCTCGATGAATTCTAAAGGCGAGACTGTGATTTATCTTCTCACCCAATATTAAGAGATATCAGTGACTATGAGATTAAATCACATATTCAAAGTGAATCAGTTCCTAATTGGGATATAACATTCAAGACATTCCCAGTTCACACACAGGCAGTTGAACGATGTGTGAAACTCGTGACAGAAGCCTCAAGAAAAGTTTGCAGAGCTGAATCTAGGGATGGTTTCACCAGAACGACTCTGTTGTCAAGGTCAACCATGCCTAACTTCGCCCATAAATCAGATTTCAAAGTACCTTCAGCTAAGAATGAGTGAAAACGGAGATGTCCAATTGTTCAACATGAGTTTCTTGGACTTACAACTCTTCACTAAAAACTTAGTTTTTTTAATAAAAAAAATTGTTTAGAAATATTACCAATAGTCTAAAATAATTTGTTTTTAAACATTTAAACTTGTATTCAATAAAGAACAAATATAAAGAGCATGTAAGTTGTTATTATTATTTTTCCTTATATGTAATTTTTTTTTCAAAATTTCATTAACTTTGAAGGCAATGCGCGAACGGAAGATGTTGATGGATTTAAATAATATTTAAACATTATTTTCTGTGGTTCTAATACGTAAGAATTTGAGCTATTACATTCGGGAAAAAGCTAATTTAAAAATGTTAAAAATTATCGTAAAAATGTGATTATTTCTCAATTTCGGCAAACTTTAGAGCACATGCGCGATCGGAAGATATAAACCGATTTTATTTATTTTTTTACCCCTTTTTAGTCTCCCCAATTCGCAACTTTTCCGCGGTATTACGACTTGCAAAAAAAATATTTTGTTTTTTCGGCCCACCCTACTATACAGTATCACTTTTCAACTTACTTTCAATTTAATACTACACTTTTGTACTTAAATATTGGCGGCACAATTTCAAACATTTAAGGTTATGTTTACTTAAAGGAAAAACCAAGGGAAAAACTATCAACGATCTATTTCTGTCAACCAACAACACCTACGCCAGTGACGGGCATGCGAGTGGCCTACGCCTACGCACTACCAGTGGCACTACTTCATTCTACTCACACGTTCAAGACACAGGATGGAAATATAAACAGCAGTTTATTGTGTTGCATATGTATAAGGCTAATATTAATTCTGTAAATACAAAAAAAATTAGAAAATACTAATCTATATTTTAAAAAAATGAAAAAACGTATTTTAGGCATGTTAAAACCTTAAATAGGTGCGAAATGCACAAAATAGGCAACAAATAGGGCGCTAGGTCTTATAATCTCTTCTTCTTCTTAAAGTCCTTCTCCTATCGGAGGCTGGAGGTCATCATCGATATGCGAACCTTATTTACAGCTGCTCGGAACAGTTCGATACTGCTGCAGCCAAACCAATTCCTCAAGTTTTTCAACCAGGATATTCGTCTACGTCCAACATTCCGTTTTCCTTTTATTTTTCCCTGTTTTATCAGTTGAAGCATGGCGTATTTGGTTCCTCTTGTTACGTGGCCTAGATATTCTAGTTTTCTCCCTTTTATTGAGTTTACCACTTCACACTCTTTATTCATTTTTCCAAGGACTTCTCTGTTGGTAATCCTATCGGTCCAAGATATACGCCACATTCTGCGGTAGCACCACATTTCGAATGCTTGTAGTTTGTCTAAGTGGTTCTTTTTTGTGTCCACGCCTCTACTCCATACAACAATACAGGAAACACATAACATCGAAGCATCCGCAACCTAAGTTCTATGCTTATATTTCGGCTGCATAGTAATTTTTTTAGTGATACAAACGATGCTCTGGCAATTTCAATTCTTGTTCTTATTTCAGGTGTCTGATCCCCTGTTTGATCTATCCAGGCTCCCAGATATTTGTATGCCTGCACTTTTTCTATCACCGTGTTTGTAATGTTTAAATTAATTTGGTTTTGTGGAGATTTTGTGATTAGCATCCATTTAGTTTTATTAAGATTTATTTTTAATCCATATTCACTACAGCTTTTATTTACCTTTTCTAAAATATATTGTAGATCATTTAAATTACTTGCCAATAGCATAGTGTCGTCTGCATATCTAATATTATTGATTGCCTCGCCATTTATTATCATACCTTGTTCCTCTGCTTCAAGGGCTTCATTAAATATAGCTTCACTATATATGTTAAACAGCAGTGGAGACCAGGATACAGCCCTGTCTCACTCCTCGACGTATCACAATGTCTTCAGTTAGCGCATTTTCTACCCTTATGTTGGCTCTCTGTCCCCAATATAAGTTGTTAATGATTCTTATGTCCCTCGTGTCCATTTTTTTCTTTAAGAGAATTTCCAGGAGTTTATCGTGTCTAACCCTGTCAAATGCCTTTTCGAAATCAATGAAACAGACATACATGTCCTGGTTCATGTCTAGGCATCGTTCACTGAGGACATTAACTGCAAAAAGGGCTTCTCGTGTTCCGAGACCTACTCTGAAACCAAATTGTGTATCGCTTATATCCTCCTCTAATTTTGCATAGATTCTTTGGTGGATTATCTTTAAGAATAATTTCAACACATGGTTCATAACTGCAATGGTTCTATAGTCAGTGCACTCTTTTGCACTAACTTTCTTCGGTATTAATACGAATGTGGATGTTAGCCATGGTTTAGGAATTATATCGGTTTCATAGATAGTGTTAAAGAGATTGAGAAGGATATCAATTGCGTCGTTATTGAAGAGTTTGAATAGTTCTACAGGTATTTGATCTGATCCGGTAGTTTTTCCAGGTTTCATGTTATTAAGAGCATGTATTAATTCCGATTTCAATATTATTATATTTGTTCTTTCATCGTTGAATAGTTCTTCGATGTAGGTCTTCCATCTATGCAGTTTATCTTTTACTTCTACTAAAACCTGTCCATTCTGATCTTTTAAGACATTGTTGCCGTTTTTGTTCATTTTATGTCCTGTTACTTCTTTTATCTTCTTGTGCATGTAAAAACTGTCATACTTCTTATTTAGCTGTTTTATTTCTTTACATTGTTCTGCCAGATGTTTCTCTTTTGCTATTTTAATTTTCTTTGTATTACTTTATGCAGTTCTTTATATTTATTAGTATTGTTCTTATTCATTCTTCGTTCGTCCATGAGATCTAATATCTCCTCGGTCATCCAAGGTTTTTTCTTTATCATTTTTTTCTTTAGTTGTGGTTCAGCTGTTTTTAAAAGCATTTCTTGAATTTGTTTCCATATTTTACCTGCACTGCTTTCTGATTGAATATGTATATTTTTAATTTGTTGATTTATTGTTTGTTGTATTGTATTATGTATATCAGGATCTTTTAAGAGTTTGGTGTCTATATAATTGTTTTGTCGTTTTACAATCTTTTTCATTCTTACATTTATTCTAGCTATTTCAGGGACATGATCAGAACAGATATCAGCGCCAGGGTATGTTTTAGTTGACTTTTAGTGGCGTTTTTATATCTGTTGTTAACTAATAAGTAGTCTATCTGGCTGCGTACTATTTTTTCAGGTTTATCTGCTGGGGACTTCCATGTGTACAGTCGTCTTACTGGGAGTTTAAAAAGGGTGTTTGCAATCACCAACTCTTTATCTTGGCAAAACTGTATTAAGCGATCTCCTCTATCATTTCGCTGCCCCAGGCCAAAGCTCCCGGTACATCCCTTGACTTTGGTATTACCAACTTTCGCATTGAAGTCTCCGATCACCATTGTCATATCTTTGTGTTTGATGCTTCGGTATATTTCTTCTGTGTATAAAAGTCTTCTATTTCTTCGTTGTCTTTGTCTGCAGTTGGTGCATATATCTGTATAACGTTCATTGTATCTATGTTTGTCTTCATCTGCAGCATCATAACCCTATCCGAATTAAGGTCACTAAATCACGTTAGCTGTGATTGAGTGACCTTAATCCGAGTATGGTGTAAAGCTCACAACTGACGCTGCCATTGTTTTATTTAAAATAATTCCAACTCCGTATCTATGTTCTCGGTCATTGTTGCCCGAGTAGTACATGGTGCTGTTGTTTATTGTGCACGTCCCATATCCTGGCCATCTTGTATCGCTAACACCTAGAATGCCTATATTTAACCTTTTCATTTCCAATTCTATATTGTTCAGTTTGCCCGCCCTGTACAAACTATTTGCATTCCAGGTTCCAATTTTTAATTCATTTATTGATGTTTTTATAGCTTGGTTCATAACTGTTCCCCCCGGGGATCCGATTGGGGAACTTACCCCGAAATTTATTTTGTTTCTGAACTTTTCCATATTGATGATGATTTGTTACTAAGGATATCCCTGCGGATCTTTAATGCAGTGGTTTCCCGTTGCCTTCTGAATCTTCATGCCGTTGACCTATTGGTTCATCCGCCTTTTGGATCAATTTCTTGGTCCAAGGATAAGAAGGTGCCCTACCTCCTATCAGCTCATCCACCCGAAGCTGTTGGCTGACAAGAAGGGTGATTGCTTATACCGGCAATCACTCGGTTTGATGCTTGGTCGGGGACTGCTTATTCGTCTGAGAACTAGATGTTCTAGCTTATATCGCAGCTAACCTTTATATCTAAAGGCCGTCCACTATCCGCCACCTGTGACCCCGCTAGTAGCTAGCCTGCATCTAGCCCTAACATAATCTCTAGATAGGTGTTTTAGGGGATATCAAATAGGCGTCAAAGTGCATAGTTTTTATTGAAATGAATTTATATGTATGTAAAAGTGATGTGCCTAAAAAACTCACAAAAGGTTCAAACTCTAAAATCCGATCTCTACCGATAAGTCATAAATTTTATATTGTGTATTTCTCTATTTCAAAATGTTTCTCTTTCTATATGTATGTATGTATAATCGATAACCTAGTTTTACCTTGTGGTGTAGAGGCTGGTGCTTTATAATAAAATTACTTAAACTTTTTATTGCAAGTGATTATGCAATACTTTATATCAAATGAAATCTTAAATTTCAGTGTAAATTTGTGGTACAGTAATGCAAACTTACAAGTTAATTTACGCAGGTTAAGAGTTGTAAGTATATACAGGATGAGAAAAAAGTAATGCAATGTGCTTTTTTATTATCGATTTATAAAAAAATTGAAACAATAGTAACTAGGCAAAAAGTACTTCACACAGTCGTGATTGAGTTTATCTTGAATCATCACATATGGGCACGGGAATTATAATTTTTACTGTAGTTGGAAACATATTGTCGATTTATTACTACAATCTACCAAAAATTCTTTGCTACCAGAAGCAAAAGCATATGGCAATCTTAAAAATAAGAATAAAACAGAAATTGTAAAATTAAAGTTGCATGCTCCTGTTCTTACATGTGATGAGACGTAAGAGAAACTTAAGGTCACGGATATGTGAAATACTTTTTGTCTAGTTACATTCGTCGAAGTTTTTTTATATCGATAATAAAAAGTTATAGTCACATTGCGTTGCTTTTTACTCATTTTTAATTTATTTTGTAGACGTTCTTCAAAGAGCGAAATATTAAAGAAATATCGTAGTTACATGTTCTTGTTCGTCCTTTCTTTCTTCTCTATTCGCTTCCATTCTCTTCTATTTTATTATACAGGCATATTACTTCTCTATTTCGTTGTTTTCTTTCTTGATGTTTTTATTTTATGGTTTTAATAGAAACACTTTTTCTCTGTATTCTTCCTGATCTTAAGCCCAGTGCCTTCAAGGCCTGTAGCGCTATGCAATATATTAAGAGGGTTTTAAGCCTACAACTTGGTTCTGTTTGCAGTGCAAAATATTTAACCAAGTCAATAAAGCATAGAGTTAGGATATTTTATAGAATTGCAAGTTAAAACAATAATAAAAGTATTAAATGCATTGGTAATGAGATGCGAGAAGTAGTAATTAAACGGATAAAAGCACGCATAAGCAAAGCATATTTCAGAGAGTTGGAATAAAGTAATATAATTAATAATAGGTTTGTGCATATTTAACGCCAGGTCAAACAAAATTAACTGACACAAAAGGTTTGTTATGTGCACACAAAATGAGGGTAATTATTAATAAAAGTACAGGTCAATGAATGGCAAGCAATCTGAAAGGTAAATGAGATCGGAATAAAAGATAATAGAAAATTGCAAAGAGCAATCCCAAAATTAAGCAACGGAAAAAAGGACAGCGAGCAACTTGTAGAAATTTGAACTCAATTTCCAGTGCATTAATAAAACAAAGTGAAAAAGCAGAGCAGTGATTATAAAACATTTGTGTGCGTAACGGAAGGATAGTTATAAGCAAAGGTCAATTTTTTAGATTTAAGAAAATGTTAATTTAAGGTTTATGTAATCAAATTTTACTCCATTTGTGTATTTTGCTATCAAAACTAATTTCCAATTAACAAAAATCATCGCGGTAACATAACAACACGATGCGCTTTTGTAAAATATGAACAATTGAAATTATAAATTAAGACAGTTTGAGCCAAATTGTGCTGTCTTAAAATTAATATTTTTGTAAATAAAAAGTGTTTACCAGTTATAAAAAGTATTGCATTTTATTGTACACATCACCGTACACAAGTGGAAGTGTTTGTGGCAGTTTCCACCACGATAAAATTAAAAATTTTCCAATATAATCTGCGACTGAAGATCGGCAGCCTACAACTGAAATTTTAGAACTTCGATTCCGACTCAATTAAACATCGGAAGCCAGAGATCTGCACTGCTTCACATCAGCGGTTTCTGCAGGAGCATCTTGAGTGAAAGTTGCAGCCAGGGGAGCGTTTCCAGCAGAGAAATTCCTGCAGCGTCATCTGCGACCATCTCGGAGTAAAGTTGAAATCTTTACGAGGTAGGAATTAGCTATAAATTGAGTGTCAGAGTTCCAGAAACTAAATAAAATACTAGATTGAACCTTGATGCAGAGGCCTATCGCATATCCAAGGGTCCAGCTACACCGCAATAATCCAAAAATTGCATCGCTTTATCAAATTTTGTGAAATTGGCGGATTTTCAAGCAGCAGAAACAAGTGAATGGTTGGCTCCTAACTACGTCATTCATGTAACAATGAAGTGGAGGTTTTGTTGCCAAGCGATAATTGAATCAAATTACCTGACGATTCCTTGTTAACTTCACGATTTTTTTTAAACATTCAAGTAATCGCTCTTGCACTGGCGAAATTTTTGTGTCATCTGACAGATTGTAAATTTTAAACCAGAACCGCGTATATGAGCTACTCAAGGACGAATAATCGAAAATTAACTACTAATTTGTGAATATAGTGAAATTCTGAACCCAACCTGATATATGCACTTTTGTGTTTCGCCGAGAGCTAGCTTAAATAATATTGCAGTTTAATAAAATAGTAATAAAGGCGCATTCAACCATTTTATTTTTAACATCAGCGATTACATTTCATTTTAACGAGCCCTAAATTACTGACAGGCAAAGTGAGCACAGTATAAAACCCAACCTGAGAATTGTGTGGTGATTTGCCCCATATTTTAACTTGTTAATTTTGTACAGAAATAAAACAAACAGAAACATTTCATCACAATATATGCTTCCTGATATTGCCTTTACTTCTGCCATTATGTTTGTTTTCCTCTACCCTTCCTATCTTAGGTAATCTTTGTATTTTCATACAACATTTGGAGAACTCGACTTCTTCTTCCGATTGTCATTTCCTTTTTCCTCTATCTGTAGAATATTCGTTCTTTGTGTTCTTTCTGTGTGAATCTAGTTTATACTTCGCTAAGCCTAGGTTTGTGTACAGGGTTCCTTAGTCTGGCCCTGTTCTTTATTATTGACACTTATAAAACTCATAGCGCCAGCGTGGCTCGGTGGTTAGAGCACTGGACTGCGGCGCGGAAGTCTGGAGTTCAAATCCCAGATCGATGCCTGGCGGGCGGCCTACCCAGTCGCGTTAAATAATTGGGAACCTGCGTTCGCAAGAATAAGGGGTAATAATGCTGTTGTCTAATGCGTGATGCTCACCACATCACCACGTGTCATGAATTTGACACGCGACAGCCGGGTGGGAAAGCGAGGATACGAAAACTCTTACCTTCCGCCTTGCAGGCCAAGCTCCTTCATGGGGTGTTAGTGCCTCACCATTATTACATAAAACCCATATCTTCGTTTTTACCCGCTGACGCGGTTATTGTATCTTTACTGGTGCGCACGTGATCTTCCCGCCGTTTGCAATAGCCTGCAATCTTGTTTCGCTTTTCGATTTACAGGAAAAAAATACATTAAAGAAGTATACATGACGTCACATATTTAATTATGTTTTCAAACACGTCTCATTCAATTTATTAATGCGCATGCTAAAACTTAATAGGTGCGTACAGTGAGTTGCATTTCAGAAGTATTGAATGTGAAGGCTTAATATCCGACATTTTTATAAAATTTTGAGAATTAATTAACGAAGTTGTTTAAGGAAACACTAACAAAATGCCAATTGTCCATATTCCTTGAGAATCTCCAAATACTTATATAACAGTTAGAATTTATATATTTTGCTGCAGTGTGTTATACAATTCAACTGGAAAATACAATCATCAGGATAATTAAATTAACATTAATGGGAGTAACTACTCATATATCAATAATCACCTACTTTTAGAACAATTTAAGCAGAAAAAGTCCTAATCACTATCATTCAAAAAACGTATTTCTTTAGGACCTTATCCCAAACATCAATTTATTATCAGAGGATTTATATCTCTGTATCTCTTTTGCTGTATGTCTGGTAATTTTTTTCCAAACTTCTGGAGTCACCGTTTCTAAAGCTGTTTTCCACATAGCGACAACATTCTCCTTAGTGCAGCATAGCTCCCAATATTTGTATTACGATAAGATTTTATTATTCCCCAAATATGTTCTATTGCGCAAAAAAATCAGGAAGTCTTAACACAGAATGTCCATACTTTTCTGGAACATGCACCTGCGCAGTTGCATTTCTGAAATAAAATTCGTTTAAAATTTTATCGCAAAAAATGTATATTACTTGAAACCTTACAATTTAACTAACTCTAAGAGTGCACCTTTAATAAATTATCTTCAGCATTTAAGATTTTATAATCAGTCGTATATAACTTTTTACGAAATTGGATGAATTATGTGCTGATAGTGAATACATACTAGGTGACAGTGCATCTCTTCAGTTACCTCAACTGAGTACCCCTTACAGAGACAATGGTCATTTAGTGCTGCAAAAAAAACAGTTCAACACTGAACTAAGTTCATGTCGGTTATCTATCAATTGAACATGCCATTAGCTTGATAAATCAATGATTTCGAGAGCTGTATCATTTAAAATTAAATGACCTAAACGCACTTATGCCATTTTATAAGAGTACTAGCTGTTGCCCGCGACTTCGTTTGCGTGGTCTTCAATTTAATGCAATAATATACTTAGTAAGAGTACCCGACATGCGTTGCAATGCCACTTAAAGAAAGAAAGTGTTTGTACAGCCGCTAAACTATATTAAATACACCCTTGTTAAAACGACTTGCGCGCCACCTATTGTAAAATGGTTGTACTAATTCAGAAATCTTCGCAGGCGTGCGCAGAACAACTCACCAAAGTTTAATCGCAATCGGATGAATGGTATAGGGACGCATGCAGGACAAACAACGAAACATTCATTTAAATTGTAATGGTATTAGGCCCACGACTCGACTCTGCTAGCAGTGCAACCTAATGAACAATTCAATAAGCTCAGAGTTGGGGTGTTTTATATAACTGCAACGATAAACTTAAAATTCAAACAATAAATGCATTGATAATGTCATGCGAGGAATAATAAAGTAGTAGAGAACTCAAAAGGCAAGCCTGTTTTTCACAGGGGTCGAAGCTGACTTTTAAATAAATTAAATAATAGGTTTGTGCATAATAAATAGCCGAACCGAAAGAAAGTAATAGACACAAAAAGGTTTGCTTTGTGCATGTAAAAGAAGCGTAGTTTTTAATAAAGCTAATCAGTGAAATTTGTGAGGAATCTAAAAGGTAAAGAAAACTAGAATAAAATAACAGTACATTGCAAATGAGCAATTTTGAGAAAGCAGGAAGCAGGACATAAAGGAGCAATTTTGAGAAAGCAGGCACCAGGACATGAAAGAGTAATTTTGGGAAAGTAGGCAGCAGGACATGAAAGAAGCAAATGAGAAGTAATAAACTCTATAATTAATCAGTGCATTTAAAGTTAGTGAAAAAAAGCAGAGCAATTAATAAAATATGTTAGTGTGTGTGGGGCAAAGAAATATAAGAAAAAGACTATATTTTAGTTTGTAAGAAATGTGAAAATTTAAAATTATGCAATCAAACTTATTTCTATTATGTACTAAAATTTATCAAAATTTATTTCCGTTAGCTTTGTAACTTAGCAACCTAGATTAGATTTTGTTTTAATAACGGGAGAGAACAAATGAAATAAATTACTTGACGTTTGTGAGAATTGTTGCTCCACCTAAATAACTGATTTTGAATAATAAACGAGCATATTTACAGTTTAAAATTAGTGCATTTTATTGCCCATGTGTTTGTGTTCCTGTGGAAGTGTTTGTGAGGCTTTACCCCACAATTAAATTATAAAATTCTCCGATACCATTCCGAGGACATCGGCAGCAACCAACTAAGACGTTTGAGATTCGTTTCCGGTGAAATTAAGTATCCTGAGCCAGAAGACTGTACACCAGGGCGTCGGCAGTCTGCAAAAGAGCCACCATCAACAGCAGCAGCGAGGGGACCGCCTCCAGCAGGAGTTCTGAGTAGCAGCACCTACGATCTTCTACGTCGCAGAACGACCCAAAGTTTTCAGGTAGGAAAGTGCCTGTAATTCATGTGTTAGCGCCGGGGTTCGAAGCATCGAGCAAAAACCAACCTTTCCGAAGACGGCCAGCGTGTTTCCCAGCGTCCATTTACTTTGGTTTTCCCAAAATTAGCGTGGCGTGGGTAAATTCTGCAGATCCAGCGAAAAACCGAGGTAATGAGGAAGAAGCCTTACTCAGGAATGGCTACAGTCGAAGAGACATCAGGAAAGCGTGCCAATATACCATAAAACCGAAAGAACCTAAACCTAAACCTACTAATTACGCCTGCCTTCCTTTCATCGCCGGAGTAACCGACAGAATAAGAAAAGTATTAGATAAAAAGAACATTGGAGTCCGCTATGGTACAATAAGAAAGGTCGAACAATTGATCCCCTCCAACAAAGATTCTTTGCCCAGACTACAGACAGAAGGCGTTTACCAGCTCCAATGTACTTGTGGCAAATCTTACATCGGACAAACGGGAAGAAGCATCCAATGTCGAATAAAAGAACACCAGAGCCACACACGACTTGGAAACATACAAAGATCAGCCATCGCAGAGCACTTATTAGGACCATTGAACCACAGAATAAATTAAGACTCCGTAAACATACTAGCCAGAACTAAAAAATACTTCCTCGTGTTATTCGGGAATCCCTAGAAATTATTAAAAATCCAAACAATATCAATAGAGAAAACGGCTATCGCCTTAGTAACACATGGAAGGTAGCTCTGCAAAACCAATCCATCCATAAACAAGTTTTACGTGAGCAACCAAGCGGAAAAACGACAAATCCGAATAACATACGAGATCTACATGAGCAGCCAACAGTAACGATTCCTCGGTATATAACCAGGAGCAAAAGGCACCAACATTAGTCTTTAGAAAACTTCTGAAGAAGCTCGACGACCACGGCATAGCCCGGAAGAACCTATAATTATGGACAACGGCCGTGAAAGCCTGCATTCGACTAACCTACTTTTCGTTTGTTCGTAAGGGCAACTTTTTCTTCCTCGACCTGTTTTCTTATTATTTTCCTCTTTGTTTTTATAAGCTCTTTCAAAGCGTTTCCATTTGTTCTCAATTTGTTGGATCGAATATAAATACCCGTAATAGGCTACTCCGTGTCGCATTTTTAATAGTTAACATTGTCGCACCGCCGCTGTCCATTTAGATATGCTGGAATAATTATTTTAGGCAACCTGTGATGCACCCGTCGTATAGTTTTAAGCGTTAGTTTGAATCGAGAGTTGAAGTGAGTGGTCTCAAATTGCGGCATTTTGTGACTGCACCCGGTCATAGAAGAAGAATTGATGGCTATAATTTGTTATTGTTGATTTTTTAAACTTCCGTGTATTTTATGATGCCCAGCGTATGAAAACAAGTTAAAGACACATTTTGCAATTTTAGAGATGGAAAAGAGCGAAAATGTAATTTGAGCAATAAAGAATTGGAAGAAATTGTGGATAATTTCTCAGATTTAGAGCAGGATCTTGACGACTTTGACGATGAAAGCGAAGGAGAAGTTGAAATTATTCAGAAAGATATTCATAGCAGTGAACCGGAACAGTCTGCAGATGACGACTGCGAAATCATGGATCCGTTACAAAGGCACGAACATTATCAGTTTTATGTAGGTAAGAACGAAGAAACAATTTGGAAAAGTACTCCAGCAGCTGCTTACAATAAAACCAAAGCTACAAATATTATCCAAGTATTACCTGGCTCCAAAGGCCCAGCAAACAATGTGACAAATGAAATAGTCATTCTTTATTTAAAAAGTATAGAAATTGTAAATTAACTTCTCGTTCTGATATTCAGGCTTTGGCTGGAGTACTCTTCTTACTGCATCAAATAAGGGAATCATGTAAATGTTGAAGCACTTAGGACGAAAGATGAAACTGAAATGATTAGACTGAGAGCAGCATGTAGTTACAAAAGATTCCTATATTTTTTCGCGCTTAGTTACGTTCTACGATATAAGAACTAGAAAAGATCGTGAAAAGACTGAAACATTTACCGCTATAAGTGATATTGTTAGCATTAATTGATTCGTTGGCTAAATCTCCAACGAATATAACATTAATGACTGCGTGAGTACAATTGCGGCCGGACTAACTCAGGGAGACGGTGTACAGTTCTTTAAGTATAGATATATAATCAAAAGCCTTTTTACCGTAAAGTGTAAGGCAACAGTTCTTTAAGTACTTATGGTTAAATTAAAAAGCCAAAATAAGGGCCAATAAATCTTTTTTCATAATTATTCTGAAAGACAAGCGCTGGTAGCAATAACAATAACAAACCCACACTGCTGGTATCACAGTATAATAATCACGAATTCAGTATGATATCGTACAAAATACCTAGAGGTGATTAATTGCTAAACAAAGGTTATCGTAGAATAATAAATCCAAGCCAAAATTTAAGATGCGCTTCATAACACACACTAGGCTTGCGAGAAAATTAGCTTAAAACGTAGATTATAATGTACAAATAAAAATATTAAATACTACAACAGTTTATAAAGTGTCACGGAAGTTAACGCAGGCTCCGTGAAAGAAAAACGTTGAGTGCCTTCAGGTAATTGGTTCGTGAAGCGAACTGTACATAACAGCGAGAACCCCAAACTAAAGACTCCAGGCTTCTGACAGAATTCGGATGGTACTGTTTCGCGTTTAATTTTTTTGGAATAAAATGTAGTTTGTGGTCAAAAACCTGTCTGAGCAAGATCAGCGTTATTTAGAATTTTTGTACTGAAGGTGTTCAGCCATTGCACAATTCTACGCGAATGTAAGCTGTTCATAGAAACGCAGGTTCCAACTTGAAAAAATGGTTCAGAAGGTTTCAAATGAAATACAGGGTACAGCTCATACTGCATTGACTGAGAGCAACATGGCATGTGTGGAAAGTCCGATTATGGTAAATCCATTAGAAGAATTTCAGAAATTGTTGGTGTAGGTACAAGTTTTCAGTCTGAGATTTTGATATTTCTGAAGGACTGCAAAAGTTACAGAGTCGCTGTTTTCAGTCAAACGCAGAAGTGCCTATGTATGTTCGAGAATGCTTCAAACAGCAGCTACAAACATCGTGTTAAGAGATGTCAATCGCTTGGTGACAGTGATATAAGTACCTTAATGCACACGACGAATTTTTGTAATTGTCGCTTTAAGTACAATATAAAAAAAAGTTGCATTTCTATTGAAGAAGTCTCGTACCATAGAATATAATGTCTGGTCATCTTATAACAAAGTGAAGATTATTTATGCTCGTCCAAAACATGTAATGTTCATCGCTGTCCAAAAGTACTACGTCGCCCTTGTCAGTTTTCTGGGTTCGACTGTGTTCACTCAGAAATGCAATTCTGTGTTTACACTTTTTACTTGCTCGAACCTGTTTTACTACAATTCAAAAACAAATAGAGGATTTCAAAGAATATTTCCATTTTGCTGAAGTTTTATTGGATAACAAGAAGTAAATGAAATTTTGCTTTCCGTTTTTTTACGTCCGTCATGTTAGGCTAATGCTATGAAAGAAATAGGGTGTACTATGAATTAAAATCAATTGAAATACCTACCTTCTATCTACTTAATTCAGTCACAAAGAGCAGAAAAAAGTTTTAATCTTTACAATTGCATTACACATTTTTACAAACACAAAATTACAGACCCCAAATACGTAATCGTAGGGTTTCAATCGGGTCGTTCGGTAAAGACAATGCTAATTTTGATAAAATTGGTCTTATCAATTTCCGAGTTTATCTGAACACCGAACGATTCACGATTCCCATACGACAATTTACATAACAATTATGCACTCAAACAATAGGAAACATCATACAATACGTATTCAAAGTTTCAATCATCTTATTATAACAAAATCGATTAGCCCTCCTTCTCCCGCCATAACTTTGCAGACAAAGCACCCATTGCTGTGATCGACTGTTCACATCAAAAAGACTATCTCCATGCAAACGCTGTCGTCTTTCGAGTTCAATTGAAACTTCCGGGAACGTGCCAACCAACAGAACAGCGTATTGTCTCGTTTTCACGGTCTGTTGTTTACCTACAACGCGTTGCCAAAAACAGTTAAACAACTGTAATTTCTCAAACCAGTTCAGTCGCACCTTGGCTGTTGACGTAACTGCACGGTGCTCCCTCAGCCTAGAACGATAAAGCTCATTATCGACATTCAAGACGTCCGATGAGCACTTTAGCCCAAAAGAATTGGCTGCCTACGACGGTACCTCAATATCTCACTACGTCTTCAAATCACTGTTTCCGTTCACTACTTGCCACCTAACTTACAACAACAAGCCCGTTGGACAATGACTAATCATCACTGCATCGACTGGGACAATGGATTTACTCAAGCATATTTGTTTACTGTAATTTTGCGACGTCTTTTGCAAGGTACCACCGAGATATTTTACAATAAAGGAAGTATTGGATTCACCCCTAAAATTCGAAATTGAGTTTTCAACAGATCTTCACATTTTAGAGTTCCCTGAACCCAAAAAACATATTTTGGTTCATTGGCCTGTGTGTCTGTGAATGGAATATCTCAAAATGAAGAGGCATGGCGTTGAAACTTCATATATAAGTTTTGTGTACTATCTAGATGCGACAGCAAGCTTTTGAAGACAATCGCACAACCGGAAGTATGGTATTTACTCTTCTAATTTTTCAGTTTTTCGATTTTTTCAAAAACGGCTTTAACGATTTTTAAAATTTTACATTTTATGTGTATTGATGTGAGATAGGTGATTTTCCAGTTGAATACCTCTGAAATGGGTTTCTTTTGTTTTTTCTTTCTATTTTTTTCTATTAACTCGTTTAAATAGAACACCTGGTATATTATTACATATTTAAATTCAGCTTAAAATGTTAGAAAACATCTGTCTCTTTAACTAACGCTCTATTTTGTACGTTTCTGTAGAATTTGTAATTTTTAAAAAAAATTGACAAATGTTTAAAAACGCAAAATCAAATTGTTGCTAATTATAAGATCACTGTAAAATAAAGTTGTGTGCGTGTATCACACCAGATGTTTTTTCTTGTTCATCATTTGGGTATGTTTCCAATCGGTTAACCTTTTCTTTTGCTATCCTGTTTTCACTATGTATCTTCTTTACTTCGTTCATCGTTTCTTCATATTTTCTTTTGTTCTTCAAAGCAGTACGACTTATATTGAATCGATTCCTTTAATTCACTTATTTCTTCTTTCCACGCCTTCTCAATTTTCTTAGTGTAGTTGTTCAATAACTTTTCCATGGTTTGCTCCAATTTTGTCTCATCATACAATACTGAAATTTTATTTTGCTCATTGTTATCTGACATAACCTTATTTTCCCCATGTGCTCCACAACAATTTACTTTTTCCTCTTCATTTACGACTCTGCCTGAAAAGCACAGCTTCTATAATGTGCGGAGCAAATGATGCAATCCATTGTTTTTACTGCCTTTTTCTTGCAGTATTTACACTGTTTTTCATTGTCTTTAAGATTATCACTATTTCTGATATTGAATGTCAGGTACTAGAAACAGCTTCACTGTATGTTTGGCGTCGTCCATTCTTGTTGTTTTATGTGCATGTATTTTCTTGCATTTGTGTTTGTCTTACGGATCACATCTTTTTATGTAAACTGTTGGATTTTTATTGCTGGCAGTGTTTGCATGCATCATTTCAGCATTCCAGATGACGACTAACTCCAAAACAATACTAGCTTCCCTTAGCTGCATTGACAATGTTAATTGAGTCTTATATATAAGCTAGCGGACCCAGGGTAATATAAATTAATAGTATAGTAAAGGACTAAGTAAAAAGCCGCATTTCAGTCTGCTAACTACTATCTTCTCATTTCTCGAAAATTGAACTTTTGCAGTGAGAATTAGGGCTTCTATTTCAACTACTAAAAATATCTGTGTTGGAGTCCCTCAAGGAAGCGTTACATTTTTATTTATACATCGACTCTTATTGCTTTTTATTTATATTACGTTTTTGTTTTAATTTCTTCTCTGTAATTGGATGTACACCTGTTGAGAGGAACTAAATAAATAAACGAATCTGAAAGCTTTTCGAAATTCGTTATCATAAAAGTTGTAAGTATAGTATGCCAAAAGTGATGTTTTTAAATGTTATATTATATATCAATTTGCTATAATTTCATTGACTTTAGATAGCAACTAAAACCTTACTTGAATTTCTATACTTGCCGAACTTGTGGAACTGTCATACAACAAATAACCTGTAAATATGCATTGTACAAAAAATTTACACCAAAGCAAAAGATTTTATTATAGATATAAAATATTACAATCAAAAGTAAATTTAATTTTAAATTAATTTTACAGTACAACCACGATACACAAACACCGGTATGCTCTTGCGCACGTTAGCGTTACCGCAATCGCACTAAGTGACGTCACGCGCGAAGTAAAAGTGCATATTTGCAATATTGCAGAAGCGCTTATTTGCAATTTTGCAATGTTTATTAAAGGAAATACACGTGTTTAAAACTAATTTTATTGAAAATACATAAAATATCATATAAAATATACACGTACACTTCTGTGCAATAAAATTAAGCACACACGCTTTGTTGCATTTATTAATAGCATTTTTTTTCGAAAGGTCTTAGTTTTGGTCTTCTAATAAAGGTGTTATTTTCAAGTTATGGTGTTTTATCATTTATTGAAACTGCTCCTAGGCATTTAAAATAGACCCGAATTATACCAACTAGAATATTGTAAAAAGTAGTCATAAGACGTGTGCTTAATTTTATTGCACAGAAGTGTACAAGAACCTACATACAATACTTAATTACTTTTTTACATTAGTATATTTAGATAATTTCTTGTGTAGTTTTCTTTGACAGTTTTGAAAACTAATTTTACGATTTAGGTCTCTTAATCTAATATATGTTCGAGTTCTGCTGAGACACAGAACTACCTCAAATGGTACATTATTATTTTTTAATTGTGAAATAGTTTGTTGGGCTAATTTTTGGAAAATGTTTTTGTCTTTGGATAAAGAACTTCCGTGCATGGTATGAAACTCCGAATCCATTTTTAAAGCAATATCCCACAATTCATCTGTAGGATAGAGAAGAGAACCTCTCGAAATCATTTGCAGCCAGTCAGTGCTTCCCTCGCATCCATTTTTATTGTTGGGATTCCTAAGGTGTATTTATTTTTAAATTTGTAGGCTACGAAACCTGCAATATATTTTAAAGATTCACGATTGACTTTATCTTTCACGTCAAAATTTCCCATTGAAAATTCTTCTGCAGTACTTTCGTCTTGCAAGTACTCAGGTTTGACAAATGAATTCTCAATCAATCGTTCAAATTCACACTGGAATTCTCCTGAAGGTTCTTCCACCAAATTAGAAAGCATTTTCTGTGTAAAGCAAATGTCTTCTATGTTTTCATCGCTTGTGGACGGGCTGGTTTCATTTAAAATATAAGTAAGCATGATTCGTTGCTTTCCGCAGTATTTCTATTTTCTGTAAAAATAGCTGCCGATTGTTTACCCAAAATATACCACCTTAATCGGTATTTAAAATCTAATGGAGAAGGGTGATCATTTGAGCCACCCATTCCTCGAATATAAGCAAAAAAATTTTCGAGCACGTCCTGGTTAAGCCAAGAAGTTAAAACGTATTCTAAATTATATCTTTCTTGCAAATAATCAAACATTTCTGTTAAAGATCTGTTAGTAAGCAAAATCCCTTTTTGAAATGGAATGAGTTGCTTATGCTTACCAACTCTCATTGAATTAATGACTTCTGACATTTGTTTAGTATCGTTCTCTGATTAGGTAAATCTGTGCCAAAAGCGTTTCGCCCTGAACAATTTCCAACATATTTTGACCGTGAATTTAGCAAATCAAACCAGTTGTTGAATAATCTAACGATTTCAGCAGCTTATTCCAATTACTGTTCTTAGGCATAAGTCCATTTCTCCAGAATATGCAATGGCTGTTGCTACAGAATTTGAAAACACTGAAACAGCTGGTCGCACCCGTTGTCGCATAGAACCTTTTAAGTGAAGATGTTGTGGAGTTAGTTTGTGTGCAAATGTCAATTCTGAATTTGAAATATTAAGTAATGCTTCAAAATAATCCACATTAATTATATGACCGTCTACAATGAATCCATTATCAATTAAGTGATTTCGTGCAAGCTTTATCAAATGTGGAACATCTGCGTAAACAAAAATCTTTAAGGAATCATCATTTGGATGATTAAAAAAGCAATTTTTATTATGGCCGACATTTAATTTCGACCACAAACCAGTATTTGCAGTCCCCATGTCACTGACAATTGCCAGTACTATAAAGTTTGCACAGAATAATTCTGAAATTATTTGATAAATAATTTCTTTACTCATTGGCTGATCAAATTGATAGTAAACCGGCTGTTTCCATTTTCTAATTACGTGCCATAACTGTTTGGCATGCTTTGTGAGGTCCCACGGTCTGTTCCTGTTTTTTATCAATATCAATTTTATTTGACACATAAACTTCATCAAATGATAAGACACAGATTCGGTCAATCGAAGTAAAGTCAGAAGCCTGTTTTTTCATTAATGTTATGACATTTTTTAAAATTCCTGGACTTACATCAAAATTTGAAGCCCACTTCCTTAAAGTGGACATGGCTGATAATGGGTAATTATTAGCCCTTAAAAATCTGTAAGCCTTTGGACTAACGCTGCGTAGAGAAATGGCTGCAGCAATATCCTCTGGTGACCAACGAATTTTCTTATTGCCTGAATTCATCAATTTTCTTATTTGTCCTGGTGTAAAAACTGTCGCTAATGCACGTTCATATTCATTGATTTGGTTCTCTAATATTGTTATTCTTTCCATAAGTTTATTTATTTCACTACGGTCAACTCTAAAATAAATTAGTTGAGTAATTAATGTCAGATGATTGAAAATAAAGGTGTACTTACTCAGCTATCGACTCTGGTAATGGATGTTCAATATTCAGCTCCAGATTGGAATTGTTCGGTACATCGAACATGGGTTCTTCAGGAATAGTTTTATGATTTGAACTAGACGCAATTAAAATATCTTTTACTGCATCCTGGCGCCTTCTTTTAGCTATCCGTAATGATCTTTCACTATGATTTAATTTTCGAGATGTCCCAGGAAGACTTACAGTGGGAATAGCATCGGGTTTTAAATTTCGGCTGTTTTTAGGAGTATATTGGAGCAACCTTTGTTTTAAAGGTATTTCGAAACAATTGGGTTCAAAATGGACAGAACAGATGCACGCTACAAATAAATTAAGTACATAAATATAATTTCGTAACAGGTGCCTTTTAAAGAAGAAATAAATTTGAAAAATTAATTACTTTTAAAACTAGCATATAAATCGATGTGCCTACTTACCATTTTTAAGGTTTATTTTATCTTCTCTGCGACATGCAACAATCCATTGTTTTGCCAAATCATCATTTTTTGGAAATCGGAAATATTTTATGCCCGTGCCTTTAGTATTTCCATTAAAGTTTTTGCAACAAGCTATGGCACAACCTGGCATGTTTGATGTTTTATTCAGGTTCACATAAACTAGCAATGTTCATAAATAAATTAATAGAAGCTTCAAAAACACTACACAACATAACAAAACAGACGAACAGTACGCTAATCAAGGCGGAAAGCATGCTAAATAACCTGAACGATCATGGGCCTGCTTCGCTCGTGACGTCATGCGCGCCGAAGGACGTATTTGAGAAAGCTTATCGGCATACCGGTGTTTGTGTATCGTGAGTACAACAATAGAACTGGTTTGAAATAGACGAATACGCAGCACAATATTTACGACTTATCAGGTATTTTGGTTGTTGTATAGACCAGAAGTGAGATATTATGCTTTTATGTTAACGTATTATTGTTGAATTTTCACACTGCTCTTCAATTTTTCTATAATTACGTAATAGGATTATAAAATTCATATCTTTCAAACATTATCTGTTTTATTTTGCTTCTTCGTTTTAAGATATTTCCTGTTAATTCAGCCTCTATTCTGTAGAACGTTCTCTTATGGTCACGGTGGTTTGCCTGTCTGATATGGATACGCTAACTATGCTTCGTAATACTCTCATTTCTGCAGTATGTAGTTTTTGTAACATTCTCTCTGTTTTCACTTTTGATTCGTTTGCATATGTTAGTATGGGCCGTACACTTGTTTTATATATTTTAATTTTACTATCAGTGCTCATATATTTGTTGTTCCATACTGTATTTGTTGAACAGCCTGCTATTTTTGTTGTTTTAATTGCCTGCTTGTGACTTTCTTCTGTTAAATCTCTATGGGCCGGTTGCAGAAAGCAATGTTAAGTCTGGTGTTAGCGAACGTCGCGTCAAAGTCAACAAAATCGCATCAAATTTTGTTTACTAATGTATTAGTTACTATAAGCATTTATTTGAGATTTGATTCGTTTTTGTTCACTTTGACGTCGCGTTAGCTAACGCCAGACTTAACATTGCTTTCTGCAACCGGCCCTATAACTAGTGATTTCAACTCCTACCTAGTTAAACTTCATCACCTGTTCTATCACTGTCTCGTCAATTTATAATTTGCATCTGGTAGGTGTTTTCGATATTACCATTGACCTTGTTTTGCTAGTTGATATTTCCAAGTTGTAGAATTGGGCTGTTATCTTAAACTGAGTAGTCTCTGTAGGTCATCTTCATTGTTGGGTATCAGCACATCATTACATAACACACTATATTGAAATTTGTTGTTCCCATTCAATATCCTCTTTTGTGTTTTATTGACTGTACCAGTTTATTCATTACTAAATTGAAAAAGCTTTATTTTGAATTCTTTTAATTACAAATTCTGCCTGTATGTTTCTTCATATGTATAACCAGAGTACCTATGTGTTTCAAATGCGTTATACTCTCACATACAATTTAATAAGGTTTTTCGCCCAAACTATGTTCTCATATATGCAAGAAAAACATTCTTCCTTACTGCTGTATACTCTCAAATAAAGCATGTCTACGGTTTTTTGTCTGAATGTATTCTCATATGGTTAACTAACTTATGTTTACTTGCTGCTTTAAACTGACAAATAGAACAAGAATAAGACTTTTCTCCTGCATGTGTCTTCATATGCATAATTAATGAATGTTTATATGCTGATTTATATTTACAAATACTACAGGAATAAGGTCTTTCACCTGTATGTGTTTTCATATGTACAAATAATGAATGTTTATGTGCCGTTTTAAAATCACAAACAGAACAGCCATAAGGTTTTTTACCTGTATGTGTCTTCATGTGTTGAACTAAGTTGCCTTTCGCTGCTGTTTTATATTCACACGCAGAACAGGAATAAGGTTTTTCACATGTATGTGTTTTCATATGTTGAACTAAGTTGCCCTTCGCTGCTGTTTTATATTCACAAACAGAACATAAATAAGGTTTTTCACCTGTATGTGTCTTAATATGTAAGTCCAACGAATCTTTACGTGCTGCTTTATATTCACAAACAGAACAGGAATAAGGTTTTTCACCTGTATGTGTTTTAATATGTGCAACTAACTGAATTTTCTGAGTAGCTTTATACTCGCAAATTGAACACACATATGATTTTTCACCTGTGTGTGTCTTCATATGTAAAACTAATTTATTTTTCTGTGGTGCTTTATATTCACAAACAGAACAGGAATAAGGTTTTTCGCCTGTATGTGTTTTCATATGTACAACTAACGAATGTTTATATGCTGCTTTATATTCACAAACAGAACAGGAATAGGGTTTCTCACCTGTATGTGTCTTCATATGTATAACTAACCAACTCTTCTGGGCTGCTTTATATGTGCAAACAGAACAGGAATGAGGTTTTTCTCCTGTATGGGACCTCATATGTAGAAGTAAGTTTTCTTTCCTTGAGGTTTTGAACTCACAAAAAGAGCAGGTATGAGGTTTCTCTCCAGTGTGTGTTTTCATATGCATAATTAACCGAGTTTTTCGTGCTGCTTTATAATCACAAACAGAACAGGAATAAGGTTTTTCTCCTGTATGGGTTTTCATATGTATACGTAACCGACTTTTTCGTGTTGCTTTATATTTACAAACAGAACAGGAATAAGGTTTTTCTCCTGTATGAGTACGAATATGTTCAACTAACATATATTTCCTTGCTGATTGGTACTTACAAATAGAACACACATAAGGTTTTTTACCTGTGTGTGTTTTCATATGTATAACTAATTGATTTTTATGTGTTGCTTTATATTCACAAATGGAACACGAGTGAAGTTGTTTCATATGAGTCGTCATATGTTTCAAGAAATTATTCCCATCTTCTGCTTCATATTCACAGACTTTGCACACAAACTGTCCGTTTAAAAGATCTCCACTTGCTTCACATGTAACAAGCAATTCATCTTTTATATCAACTTCCTCTTGTTTAATATTCAAACCGTTATAAGCAGTGTTGTCGATAGTATCTTTAACGATCCCTTCATGTACATTTAAATTCGCGACTGCACTATTTTCAACAACTTTCATCAGTGGTAATCTGGCAGTCATTGCACTACACAAAGTATTATCAAGTAATTCCGGCTTCACGTCCATTGTGATAACCAAAATTACGTCTGGATTTATTGATGAAATATCTGAAAACAGAATGCAAAAAGAAATACAATTAGGTTAAGTTGGTTACTTTTATTTTACTAATATACTATAACTGAGTTCTAATATTTTTACTTACATTGAATAAATAGAAATTGGAGGAATGCATTTATACACAGCAGGGTACAGCTGGGAACCTAAAGTTGGCCAACAAAATCGCCATTTTACAGAGCAAGTTTGATTAGGTCAGATGGAATTCGAAGGAACTATTCTATTATACAGGGTGTCCTAGTGTCGACAAAATGATCTTGTGACCATTTTAAGTGGAAACTTTCTAGAGCACACGTATTTTCAACTATTTTTCTAGGAAATCGAAGTTAATATGAAACCATGATTCTTATTAGCAACCTTCATACAAAGCTCGCCGCCCTATCTTGAAGAAATAGCAATTTTGGGATTGGAAAGTCATCGAATTACAAAATGGAATCGTAAACTTAGAGATACCTACCTACACATATTATTTCTTAACTCGGTAATTTTTATTTTTCGACCAATTGGTTAAAAATCCAATACAAGTTAAGACTTGTGGATTAAAACAACCTTGTGAACACTCGGATACGATTTGGACAATCTATTGGGAAATAATCAATATTAATAACATGAGAAGGCAATGTTGATATCGTCAGTTCAACTGTTGGTTTAATCTCAAACAAGTGTTTGTATGGTTATTGTTTGATTCCTGAATGAAGGGTTCTATTTTTCAAAAATTGCACAAAGCGCAGACCATTTGACCAGTCGGCGCCAATATATTTTCTGTGTTCTGGTTGACTCTTATTATCGAACCCCAAGTCTTGTGTTGTGGTTTCCCATGGAAATCTTTAATTTCAGCTAGCTACTCTGCGACAGAATTAACAAACCCATTTCAAGAAGATATTAGTTGGTTGGAAGGCAAGACAACCTCTTCGACTGTCTTGCTTTGGAGCACTAGCAGTAATACAGTAATTTCGCTAAGGACTACATAGCAGTTACCCCTGGGTGATCATCGTGGAGTATTTCTAGAATCACCCGTCGCAAGATAGTTGGAATGCAAATTCATCCTTTCTGTAATAGCATACCTTCTTCCAGAGATACTTTGCTTTGTTTTCCATAGAATGGTGAGAACTCCTTCTCTACGTCCTTTTTGTAAGGCCCGTAAGCTTGTATGAATCGGATGATCTTCAAGAATTCCGTGTCTTTAAGTGTCTCTAATTTCAATTGCTGTTTCTTGAAGAGAAGTTTCCGTACTTTTAGATGTAAACGTTGAGCGTCGTGTGGAAATTCCAACCTCTCTAACCTCCCTTGTACCGAAAGCCTTAGAATAAGTCAGCAGGACAATTGTCCTTCCCTGCTTTGCACTGAATTTCAAAATGATAACTTTTCAAGGTCATAGCCCAACGTAACAATCGGTTACTTGCAGTTTTTGAAGTCTTGCGGTGGTTTACAAAAAATCATTCCAGGTGCCTATGGTCAGTGTTACGGATAAAACGTTCTTCATATAGATAATGATGAAACTTCGTGACGGCGTAGACCAAGGCTAAAGCTTCTTTGTTGATGGTGGAATAGCGCTTTTCCACATCATTGAAAGAACGTCACACAAAAACGATCGGTTTCAATGTTCCGTCTGGATGTTTGTGCGACAGTACTGTCCCGGTGACTCCATCGCTGGCCACAAGCAGGAGTTTGTCGGCGATAGCGCACCAGAATTGATAAAAAGTTCAATCTTCTGCTGCTTCTTTGTATTAAAAGAACCACTTCGTTTATCTGTGTTGCAATCTTCTTTTTCTTTGTGTTTTTGTCAGCTTTATATTTATCAAAATGACCTGGATGAACGCGTTTTAGATATTGCTTCTCGTTTCAATTATTACTTAGGTATAACTACATCCTAAATAATTGATAATTATTACATTCGGGGCAAGAACTATCACGTTGTCTATCAGACCCTCGCCTGGCATTACCCTGATGACAGGTTTGTCGACCTCTGCTGTAGGGTAGTTCTTCGTTAACCATATTGACCAGATCTCTTCTTTTGAAAACTATATCTGGTTGCTGGGGTCTGTCGTCGCAGTTTTCCCCATCTGGCCAACATCTGTCACAATCCGACATTATGGAGTGTAGATTTAGTTTTGACAACTATTAGAATTATAAACTTACAAGAATTTTGTGTTGATAGGACGAAATGTATTTGATGTTTTATGTTAGCAAAACAAATTATTAGCATGGCTAAACAACCTGCTACCCTAATTACAGTCGCGGCCATAAAAACCGGGACAGTTTTTTGACCTAATTTTCAAAATGCAAAAAGAAGTGCTGAAACTGACAATTCTAATTAATAATTATCATCAAAAGTCATTGTTTAGATCTGAATAATGACTTTTGATGACATTTATTAATTAGAATTGTCAGTGTCAGCACTTCTTTTCGCATTTTGAAAATTAGGTCAAAAAACTGTCCTGGTTTTTATGGCCGCGGCTGTATGTTAAATTGTTCTCACTTCAAGTGTGGTCTGATTTGTCAAACTGACTCACGTGATTAAAAATAATCAAATTGCATTGGTCTGCAATATATGTAAGAACTTATCAAGGGTAATACCACAAAAGGTGAAAATTTTTTGAGAACTTTTTTTGTTCGCATGCAAATTATTGCGTTTAAATTTCTCGAAACCAAAACTGCGTTAAAAATTCCGCGAGACCGCAGGTCGAGTGGAATTTGAGCAGTTTTTGTTGAGAGAAATTTGCAATAATTTGCATGTTGACGAAAAAAATTCTCTTAAAAAATTTTGCCTTGAGTGGTATTTGGAAAGATTATTCAACAATATGAGTAGTTAACTTTTACCGTGTTCGACAGCATACATTTTTAACGTTTTCCACTATTAATTCAATACTGGAGCTTCCAACACTATTATCATGAGTTTTTAGAACGACGCTGATTTGCAAACTTTGACTTTGACGTTTGGTGAAATGTCAGTCAAAGGCTACTCACTAAATTGAAATTATTGAATCCAATCGGGCTCGCGTGAAAACACTGTGACATTAGGTGTTTTCAATGACAGTCAATTTTGATTGGCCGTTTCTGACAAATTGAACAATTTTCATTGGTTTGTTCATTATAGTGTTGAATAATCAAGTAAATTTATTTCAGAATTTCGTTTTTAGAAGAAATTAATTCGAAAAATGAATGTTACTAAAAAGTAGCATGGGCCACATGCATGAATCATAAGGCAAAGTCGTGCATTTTAGGAGTAGTTAACCTTGAAGTCGCGATTACATTTGTAATCATCTTTAGCCTTGTAGTTGAATACATTTTCAAATAATATTTGATTACTTGTGAAAATTACATGAAAAAGACTGCTAATTACAATTAAATTACAAAATATACTTGACTCCAATTACAAATTACCACTGGTTAGCAAAAGTAATCCACTACAAGTACTAATTATTTAAAATGTAATTAATTTCTGTAATTGATAACATTTGTAATCGATTATTTCCCAGTTGTTCCCTGTATATACTTAGAAGAACTGTTGACCTTAAGTTAGTAACTATCACGCTATTAACTTTCTCTACTTACCTAAATTGTGGAACTATAAAGTGTCTTCTAAGTTTGCATTATTGTACCAAAAATCTACACCAAAATTTTAGATTTTATTAGATATAAAATATTGCATAATCATTTGCAATAAAAAGAAAATTTTATTCTACATTAATTTTTATAATATTCAAAAGAAACATTTTGATATAAAGAAATACATAACATAAAATGTGTGGCTTATCACGTACTTTGGTTGTTGGATAAGGTATAATTAACAAAAGGAAGTATAACAGTTCAATGCTAATAGAATACTGTTCAATTTTCCCAACACTGTGCAAATCACTGTAACCGATATGATTACATAACTCATGTCTCTTCAATCCTTTGTTGTAATATATATGTCACAGGCACTATGTATATTTCCACCATTTTAAATTATGACTAGGCATTTAAGTAATTTCTTAAATTGCCTAAAATACCAGTCCATTTGTGTAGGCATTTTATATGACTGCACAATTGCAGGCAATATGTATATGTTTGCAGTTTGAGGTTATATTAAATAAACCGGCATCATTGATTTTCATCTCTAGGCAGTGTGTCGTTCCAGTTTGTTTTGGTTAGTTGCAACCTTTGTGTGTTATATGAATCCTTGTATCAGTTGGCCTGTCTCCGGTGACTTTCACCGGTTGTTGCCTGATGCCGGTGATGAGTTCACCTGTCATAAATACCTACAAACATTGGCCAGATGTGGGGATTAAACCCCGTACCGTGGCACCGCAGCCTGAGCTCCCTAACCACTCGGCCACGCTGGCGCTAAAATGTAACCACAAAAAGTAATAAACTTTAGATACAATTAAATTTACTTGAAATGTTTATCTTAATCTTATTTATATTGCAATGATATGGTTGTTTAAATGATTTAATTAAATAAATATTGATTAAGAACCACCATGCAAATATTTTATTTACACTATAAAATTCTAGGTAGATTAAAAGTGAGTTGAATTTTATTAACTCGTTGAAATAAATGGCTGCTTTCGCGGCATTAATTGTCATTTGTTTTCTAGCGTTCGTAGAAGGGACGCGCGCTAATTTCCCAATTGTTTTTCACGGCGTCGTTTTGTGATTCGACGTCCGCCTAACCTCAAATTATAGATTCGGCCAATATAACGGGCTGCTCTCCACCGATCTTGTATCGGAAGCTCGAAGGACACGCTTATGTAGTTCTTGGGGTTGCTATGGGCCGGATCCTGCTGGAACTCCTGGCACACGTACTCACGAGGCTGCTCGATGCTCTGAAGTGTTCCACTCTGGTTTGTATCCCCTGCTCGCCTCCACGCAGAGATCGAATTTGGTCAGCCGCAGCTTCTAGGTTATGTACACTGGACTCGGAAAACTTCTCAACTTTTTGTCGGAAATGGTTGCAAATAGTACCACACGACCACGAACATGCACTCAATAGACTGGTATACTTTTTATGTTAATATAATTTTATTTATTATATGAAAATTTTATTTAACAGTACATTTTTAACATGTCAATTCATAATTAATTTCTTTTGTTCTCTCTCAATATCCGCTATAAACAATTACAAGTTAAATATTAAATAAAAAACGGATATGAACCAAGTTCAAAATAATTACTTATAACACTAAATTTGCCTATAACTAAAACTATTTACACAATTCTTAATATTATTGTCCACATTTATAATTAGTTTTCAGTGTCTTTTCGCCACTGCACGTTTATTTAAATTGTTCACACAAGTCACTACACTGATTAATTGTTATTAGAGTATTTCCTGCACCAAGGCTTCCTTCGAATTCCCGTCTCCTTTTCATCACAATTTTTGGTCCATCTGCTGTGTCCTTTTCTTGGCTGTTTAACCATGGCCTGCTGATTCTTACAATTTTCATTAAATGCCTTAATGCCTGCCTTCTTACCAGCTCGTTGTAACGTTCATTAGCTTATCTAGCTTCTCATACCTTTCTTTTAAAACCCTGACAAATATATCACTGTTTAACTTTACTTGAATTTTACGCTTCATTTCATTGCCTTTGCAATCCATTTTGTAATTAATAGTTTGGCTATTACCTTTGCACAAACTTCTCATTTTAAATTGATCTTACAGTCAACTTAAATACCTGTGAGAATTGAGCTTTGCTTATTGCCTTCTTTATTTAATTATACTGCTATTAATGGCATCTCTTTACAAATGCCCTCATTCTATTAAATTCAAGTTTTAGCCTTGCAGTTATATAAAATACCTCACCCTGAGCTTTAGTGAAATGTCCATTAATTTGGCAATGTTCTCAAAGTTGAGTTGTAGGGATTAAGACCATAGCAATATATAAGTCAAGAAACGGTTTGCACTAACGACACCACCTCAAGGTTATCTTCAAAGGTTTTTTTCCTACATGTATCTTCAAATATTGAACTAAATCACTTTTTGAAGTTGCTTTATACTTGCAAATTGAATAAAAATAGTTTTCTTATATATGAGTCTTCGCATGTTTCGCTAAATGACTCTTGTAAGCTGTTTTATACTCGCAAGATGAACATGAATATGGTTTTTCCTTTGTATGAATTTTTACATGTTTCACTAAAGCACTTTTGTAAGCAGTTCTATACTCGCAAATTGAACATGAATAAGGTTTTTCTGTTGTGTGCACCTTTAAATGTTGAACTAAATCCTTTTCGTAAGACATTTTATACTCGCAAAATGAACATGAATATGGTTTTTCTTTCGTATGAATCTTTCCATGTCTCACTAAACTAGTTTTGTATGCAGTTGTATACTCGCAAATTGAACATGCCAAAGGTTTTTCTCCTGTATGAGTCTTTACATGTCTCAGTAAATCACCTTTCACAACAGCTTTATATTCGCAAAATGAACATGAATAAGGTTTTTCTCCTGTGTGTACCTTCGTATGTCGAACTAAAGTACTTTTCCCAGCGGTTTTAAACTCACAAATTGCACAAGAATAGGGCTTTTCTCCAGTATGAACCTTCACATGTTTCGCTAAATGACTCTTGTAAGCAGTTTTATACTCGCAAAATGAACATGAATAAGGCTTTTCTCCTGTATGTATCTTCATATGTTGAGCTAAATGACTTTTCTGAAGTGCTTTATACCCGCAAATTGAACATAAATACGGTTTTTTTCCTGTGTGTCCCTTCATATGTTGAACTAAATAACATTTCTCAACCGTTTTATACTCACAAATGGAACAAGAAATAGTTTTTTCTCCTGCATGAATCTTTACATGTTTCACTAAATCAGCTTTGCGAGCAGTTTTAAGGTCGCAAATGGAACATGAAAAAGGTTTTTGTGTTATATGTACCTTCATATGTTGAACTAAAGAACCTTTCCGAGCAGTTTTATACTCGCAATTTGAACATGAAAAAGGTTTTTCTCCTGTATGCATCGTCATATGATGAACTAAAGAACTTTGATAAGCTGTTTTATACATACAAATTGAACATGAATAAGGTTTTTCTGTTTTGTGTACCTTCATATGTTGAATTAAATCCGTTTTGTAAGCTGTTTTATACTCGCAAGTTGAACATGAAAAAGGTTTTTCTCCTGTATGCATTGTCATATGACGTACTAAAGAACTTTTATGAGCTGCTTTATACTCACAAATTGAACATGAATAAGGTTTTTCACCTGTATGTCTCTTTACATGTCTCTCTAAACGACTTTTCCAAGCCGTTTTATACTCGCAAAGTAAACATAAATAATGTTTTGCTCCTGTATGTCTCCTCATATGTTTAACTAACTCATGTTTCGTGACTGCTTGATTTTTGCAATTAGAAAACGAACACTCGTCTTCTGCTTTACAAACATACTGTCCTAAAATGCTTCCGCTTGCTGCACTTGTTGCAAGGAGTTCATCTTTTATATCAACTTCCTCCTGTTTGATATTCAATCCGTGATAAACTGTGTTGTTGATAGCGCCTTCGATGATCTCTTGCTGTATATTTAATTTGGCGACTACTTTATTTTCTTCAACATATTGTTCATCTAAAGTGGTGGCCATTGCACTGTACAAATTACTGTCAAGTAATTCCTCCTTCACGTCCATTTTAATTCTGAAAACAAGAAGCGCAAAAAAGTTTAGTTAGGTTAAGTTGATTATTTACAAATTTTCTTATAACTAAGTTTTTATTTATTTTTAATAACATGAAATTGGAAGAAGCTACTAATACAGAGACGACCTTACAGTAAAAATGATGGATCGTCGCATAAAACACCATTTATCAGGCCACGCGGTTTAAGACAGCTGTACACAAATAAGGGAATGATCTGACTCTCGTGAGCGAGCGGACATGCGCTCGAACGCAAATTCCAGCAGATGGCTGCGCACAACAGACCCCCATAAGGTTACTAATAAATCATATTAGGTACCGCCAACTGTGCAAACATATATCTTTTGTCTCTTTTAATTTGGGGTTCCTGTCATTAGTGTCTCACTCTCACTCTCACTTTTTTACAGTGTTCTGTCCTTTTTAATTTGGGGGAATGTATTTAGTGACCTTAGACCCCCATTACAGTCGCTTTATATACACTAACGTTAACAGTCTGGCCATAAATGGTCACGATTCCCATTGGTGCCGCCATTTTATGTCTTGCGTCATTTTGACAATAAGATTTAAATTTCAAAAATGTCAAAGTCACATTTACACAAATAAAATAAGTTGACATTCAATCAACAAATATCGTTTAAAATGTGAGTACATAGTTAAAAACTGGTCATAATTTTTAGAAACAACTAGAACTATAATTTATTAACCGTAAGCTGACAAGGTTTAAAGAAATTTATCAATTCCAAAATTTTTCTTCAGATATGAGGTATTGCCATATATCTAATACTTACTATATTGCTAGCGGCTATGAGTGGGAAATTCACGAGGGAAGTGAGACAGACAACCAACTCTTCAATGTATAATGGTGAGCTGTGGGCAAGCGTTTAAAATTCGCTTTTAAAGGCAGAGTTTGAATTCTCACGCATGCGCACGAGACGCGTTATACTCTAAGTGAGACTATGTCGGCGCCGTAATGTTTTCGGACGTTTCCAGGCCCTACTAGCAATATATGTGTATTATATATATGGGTATTGCTGTGCAGTGTGCAGTCGCATGCAAAAGCAAATCTGAAAACTGTGTGCTAACGGAAGCTTTCCTTAGGAATAGGGACAGACGGAACTTATGGACAAAAAAATTAATGGAGAAAATTGGTAGGTACCCGAATGGAAATTCAAGAATTTGTAAAAAGCATTTTGCAGATTGTATGTGTGAAGAAGCACGAGTTGGTGGCAAAAAAACGTAAGGATAATGCTGTTCTAACATTATTTACTTTCTTATCGTCTGCTTCGGAGCTTACAGCCACTGAAAATACCAATGTCTTTATAAACAAGTGCTCAAATTTTAAAATCACATTAGCCGTCCAAAGAACTGATTTTATCGACGTTTAAATTTTAGGTATGGAGTCTTGTGCATTTGAATGCAAAAATTGGTCTGAACATGGTATTAAGGTGAAAAGCTTCCCTAGAAATAAAAAAAGCGGGGCTTGTGGTCAAACAGGTTAGTCGAGCATATTAGAATGACATAAAAGGTCAGAATAGAATCTAAATGTAAAAGCATTTTATATAAATAAAATGCATATTGTTGATGTAACACATATTGCAACTTTTAATCAATTAGAAAAGTTTATTATATCCAGAGTTATCGATGTTTGTTTAAGAATAGCTGAAACGAAAACGAAAAAGCAAAATACACAACGAAGCAAATACAGTTGTACTTCTGTGGCAATGCACAATGTAGGCTATATAAATTAAGTGGAAAGTTATGAAAAGTAATTTTAAGCGTATTAGACTGTATACTCACTGTTTTAGTAGTTTTGGGATCACTTTAAGTTCTGTAGATTTATTATTATTTATGTGAGCACTAACTGTAAATAAAATTTATAATATCTCATTGATACGACATTGTTTTACAATTTAGTCATATATTTACTTATACTAAGCATTTATATACTATTTTCCAAAACCAATCCCGCCACTGCTTTTGACCCGCCACTGGAGGCGGCCATATTCTGTCTTATGTCATAAGTGACATTTCATATGGCCAGACTGTTGTATATAAAGGGACTGTAACCCCCATAAGGTCACTATATCAATAAGGTACCGCCATTCCATTCCTCGCTTGAGAATGTGAGAAAATTGTGAGATAAGGATAACAAATACAAATTTCCCAAGTGCAATACGGAGGACACTAGTTTTTGGGGATTTTCTTTTTGGTGTAATGGCACTTGTAAAGTGAGGAATCTGTTAGGTTATGTGTTTTTATTCCCAATTGGAGAAAATTGTGCGACAAGGATAGATATAAAAAATTACTAATGGCGGTACCTTATTGATATAGTGACCTTAGACCCCCAATTAGGGATGAGCAATTAAAATTGATACTTTCTTAAATCGATTATTTTTTGTTGAATTTACGATTTTTTAAATCGATTTCAAACTAAACCATTTTTTGCCGAATTGATTATTTTGTTCGAAGTCGATTTTTTTTATAAATGCAAATTCCAATGCAAAAATAGAAGAAAAACTCAACAAAATATTCCGCGGAACTTATCCGAATTTGTACGATCAAGTTTTGTCTCCCTGAGGTTTGAAACACGATGTAACACGATCACGTGACCTACCAGTCCTACCACCCCACTGCAAGGAAACGAATTGTAAATACTAAATACATGTGCGAGTAACAACACGTGATAGTCAAGTGTTTTTTAATTTCATTATCTTGTGCTACTTTGCTAACTACTGCAATTCTGTATGCAATATAGATTTTTTGAAAATCGATTTTTTGGCTACCAATTTTTCACCAAAACAATAACAAGTTCGTTGATTTTTATCGGATTCAAATATCGATTTTTTCTTTTGTACGCCCAACTCTACTCCCATTAAGGTTAGTAAATCGTATATATCATATATAACAGAAAAAATCGTAATCGCGGAGACACTCTAATGTATTACCATGATCAGTTTGTTTTCTCTGAGATTACCGACTTTGATGATTTATTAATAGTTGAGTGGTCGTTTGAATTTTGTTGTGCGTTTAGTGAACGATTAAATACTGTAGTAATATGCGTTTATAGATGACAATTGTGAGAACTAAATCTATTTTTTAATGGTTTAGACTCTCTGCTCAACAGAATTTCGTATAAAAAAATGTAATTTTAATCGGTGATTTTAATAATATTAATTTTAAGTCTGAAGTGACGGCTAGCTTTTTTAATACGGCGTTTCCCTTAAAAATTGTCAAGGCATATATTAATAAAACTTGGATAACCCAAGGTATTCGTACATCCCTCAAAAATAAAAGGTGTTTAAACTACATAAAAAAAAATTACTTGAAACCCTGCAATTTTAAACTACATATCTATATATAACCGAGTTCTGCGAAGTACAATAAAATTATCCAAAAATATGTACTATTCAAAATAAATTTCTACATCGTCTAATAAGTCCAAAAAAATTTGGAATATAATTAATTCACTTACAGGAAGGAAAGAAAAGAACAATCTACTACCATTAAATTAAGATCAGATAATAATTCTCTCATTGAAGATCCATTCTCAGTAGCCGAATCGTTTAACTCATATTTCCAGTCTATTGCCACAACTCTAACAGGTAATATAATACAAGGAACTTGCCACTTATCAACAAATGGCCCTATAAATACGAAAATGTTCTTTCTTTTGTCAACGGATGTACATGAAATTAAACAAACATTTAACAATTCAAAGAACAAACACAGTGCTGGTTTAGATGAAATACCTCTACGCGTTATTCAAAACTTAACTTCACCGGCCTTACATGTTCTCACTGAACTAATTAACATGTCTTTTCAAAATGGACAATTTCCAGATTGTCTTAAAATATCACTAATTAAACCTCTTTTTAAAAGCGGCAGCGAAAATAAAATGTCCAATTACAGACCCATTGCACTGCAATCTTCGTTTTCAAAAATTATAGAATGTCTAGTCCCCAAGCGAATGATCGCTTTCTTAAATTCAAATCTTCTTATCTCAACAGTTCGGTTTCAGAGCAGATCGAAGTACAAATTATGCTATTTTTATCTTTCTTTCAGTTATATATGATTACCTAAATAACAGCAAAGCTAATGTAAGTTTATTTTGTGATTTATCAAAAGCTTTTGATTGTGTAGACTTTGATTTACTATTAAAAAAATTAGAAAGTTGCGGATTTAGAGGAATTTCCTTGGATTGGTTTCTATCATATTTAAATAATCGTAACCAATTAGTTGAAATTAAACAATATAGCTGAAATGTGTGTAGTACGTTCAGATCTCATCAAATAGATGTGCTATGCAGGGTCCCACAAGGTAGTGTATTGGGATCTCTGATATTTCTAATATACATTAACGACATTTCGTCCAATTCTACAGGAAACATGACACTATTTGCTGATGATACAAGTGTATCTTGGGCCAATAGCAATGTTCAATCTTTAAATTCAGTTGTTTATCCTGATATTTTAAAAATAAATGATTGGTTTGCAAATAACAACCTATCACTTAATCTAACCAAAACTAAAATAATGTCATTTAGCATAACACATTCATCTTCAAAATGTAGATCACATAAAGTTTTTAGGGATCATCATCGACAGAAATTTGAAATGACATAAACACATTATGCAATTAAAATATTGACTTACGAAGTCGGCCAAAAGATTGCTGGACAAGTATACTTTGCTTTATTTGAATCAGTACTTCGATAAGGTATACCTTTTTGGGGTGTCGCTGATTTAATGATATTAACCACAGTATTTAAAATTAAAAAAAAGGCTTTACGAATATTAAACCATAAGAATCCTAGAGATAGCTGCAGACCCCTTTTCAAATATAGTAAAATCTTTAATATTACAAATTTATATATACTGGAAACAGCATCACTTGTATTTAAACAGCTGCCGTCATTCAATAAAAGAAATTATATTCACAAACACGACACTAGAAATTCACAAAATTTAGAAGTAAATAAACCTACTAATAAACGCTTTAAAAAATCTATTATGCACACTGGATTATCTACTTATAACTTTGAATATAAAACCTCAAGAAGGAGTGTTGTCAACTTGTACCATATGATTGAACTACGACGGAAGTCGCCATTTGTAAAACCCATTTATGACTCATTAATCTCATTATTGTGAGTTTCGGGTGGTTACGCCGGTTTCGTTGTAAACAAACTTGTGGTGAAAAATTGTTAGTTGTGCTTCTTGTGTATGTTTTCAAACACCTACAACTACAAGTAAAGGAATAACGTTCCATCAGTAAGTAATAATTACATGCTATCAGTACAATGTAAACAATGTACATAACCTAACAAACTTTCACCAGTGGCGTGGTAAGTATATTTGAAAAAGGGTTTACTTCTCTATTTAAACTTAACAGTTTTGCTACCCGTTTGCCTCGTGACGCCACTGGTCAATGTCAAATTAAGATTAATGAATTTACAAGAAATGTATTTCTATAAAGTATGTAAATTGATTAAAACATGAAAAAACTATTTACCGGTAGAAACTAATTATTTAGTTAGAAAACCAGAATATTCAATACTTAAAGTACCTTTCTGTAGGAAAACAGCTACACAGCGAAGTTTTATCTATCTGGGACCAAAATTATACAACTCACTTCCTGGTGACATCAAATGCGTGCACCAAAAATTGTTCAAAAAAAGATCTGCTTATTTTATTCGAAATCAAGAAGATTTTGCAGAAACATTGTTGGCAAGAAATATGTAAAAATTAAATAGTCATATTTTTGAGAATATAGTAAGGTACCTACAATAGCTTCCACTACAAAAAAAAGAAAAAAAATGTAATGCTAACTTTAAAACATAAACGTTTTGTTAATATTTATCTTAAAATTTAAAAAGAAAATCAAATTAAATACACCTTCTACACACAAGTTTCTTCAACTTTGTAGAAGGTTTTCCAGGGAAGTAGCTTTTCGCTACAGTTAATTAAAAGATATATATACATATACATGTGTGTGTAACTAATTGTTTTTTCAGTGCATTGTATAGTATTGTAAAGAGGGGAATAAAAGCTATTATTATTATTATTAAGCGAAAACACCTATCCGCCATACTGAAGACCCAACTTGTTCCCTATTTTTATAGGAAACACTCCTTCCTGAGGTTTTATATTCAAAGATTTATAATAAATTACCTGCAAGTATACAAAGTTCACAGACTCTTAAGCAATTTAAAATAAAATTGAAACGGCTTCTTCAAGATTATGTCTTCTATAATTTAGATGAATTTTTTCAAACATCGTTTTAAAATAGTTTTAATTGTGCATGTAAAAATTGTATTTCTTAAGTTTTATAATATGTACTTCCAATTTCTAACACAATTTATATTGTTTTTTCTGGAAATAAATATATTTGATATTTGATATTTGACATAAAAGTACAGCCAACTGTGAAAACATATACCTTTTGTCTCTTTTAATTTAGGGTTCCTGTCATTAGCGTCTCACTCTCACTCTCATTTTCTTACAATGCTCTGTTCTTTTTAATGTGGGGGAACAAAATCTTGGAATTGAATGGCGGCACCTTTATGTATTTAGTGACCTTAACTCCCATAGAGACCCTAGGGTCTCTAGACTCCCAGTATTTGTACGGCTGTACAAGTACATGAAGCGTTAATAGAAATTGTTGAATTAGCGGTGCAAACTAAATATTTAATTTAAGAAACGGTGAAGAAAATAAGTGCTTTGCACCAAACTACACGTCTGGATATAAATCAAATCCAGAAAAGGCGTTTACGTTCAGTACAAAAGACCCTGTTAGGTTAATTTAATGGAGTCGTGCTATTTTCAGATTCGATCGCTCTATTGATAAAAATTATCCTGTTTTATGTAATAAATAATAATAATTATAATAAATGTTCAGTCTCCTTTCAAAAATAGACATGTGCTTTATTTTATTTTAGTATGTAATGATTAATACTATTGTTATATGTTATGTTAAAACCCATCGGAGATTTATTTTTAATTTTTACAGGGTACATTGGGGTGTACATGTCACAATTTGAAAGTAATATGAAGGTTTTAATTTAATCAGTGACATAACGAGATTTAAGAAATACCTATGAAAGAAAAAATTAATTTGAAGTGAAAAAGTTCTCTCAATATTTTTAGCTCAATATAGTTATTTAGCAGCTTTTTTAAAGGATATCATTATTATTATTATTAAGTTAACCAAAACAGATTTTAACAAAACTTGGCTTGATACAAGTAATCCACAAATAATAATATTGGATTTAGTCAATTCTGTGTACGCTATGTACAAAAATGTTTTTGCAATGGTAACGACTAGAGTGCGGAATTCTAAGAACAAAAATTTTAAAAAAGCTCTTTAAAAGCCTCAAAAATGTTTAAAAAGGCGTTAATTTAAGCCAAAAAAAGCATTAACTCTTACAAAAAAGCTTTATCATAAAAAACGTCATACCTACACGAAAAAAAACTATTTTATTCATTGTACCTACTTAACTAATAATTCTGAGAAAAAGTATGTAATATGACACTAAAAAATCAAATACAAACACAATTCATAGAAAAACTTTAAATCTAACTTTCATTCAAAATACACACAACGGCTGTCAGTAAATTAGGTAAGTAATGCCAAAAAAGCGAAGGTTGATTAAAACAGCCAACATTCTTCCATGCTGATTATAATCAGCATCAATTATGTTTAATGTAACATTTCGTTATCTTAAAATAACTTCATCAGACATCGATACAGAATTAAAATAGTAGTTATACAAAAATAATCTGGAAGTGAGAGAAATAGGTTAGAATTTTCAATGAACAATGCAAACTAATATTCTTACCAAATCATTCTAGCAATAAGGTGTAATAATTAAAATAACTTCATCAGACTTCGATACAGAAATAAAATAGTAGTTATACAAAAATTATCTGGAAGTGAGAGAAATAGGTTAGAATTCCTCCCCATACATCTTTTTGTTAGAATGATTTGGTAAAAATATTAGTTTGCATTGTTCATTGAAAATTCCAACCTATTTCTCTCACTTCCAGATAATTTTTGTATAACTACTATTTTAATTCTGTATCGATGTCTGATGAAGTTATTTTAATATAACGAAACGTTACATTAAACATAATTGATGCTGATTATAATCAGCATGGAAGAATTTTGGCGGTTTTAATCAACCTTCGCTTTTTTCCCATTACTTACCTAATTTACTGACAGCCGTTGTGTGTATTTTGAATGAAACTTACACGAATCTTAACGAAGAGGATTCAACTTATATTTTTCTACATATTTAACTACTCAACAAACCACTCCAATGGAACAACCCCAACCGTCTATCAGCAGGACCTTTTTCGAAGACATTGCTTCCACCTTTGGGGGCAAATTTGAAAAATGCTTCCGTTTCTTAAGTAAAACCGGATTTACTATTGTAAAGGTGAGCGAGAGGATAGAATTTGTTAAGCAATGTAAACATTTGGAATTGATACCTAAATTTCTCCAAAAAACTTTAATAATATTCAATTTAAAAACTTTATAAATTACAATACATTTCAAAATTTCAAAAATAATTTCATAAGAAAGACATTATCATTAATTTTAAATGATTTATACAGTTATTTAAATTACCTAAAACAAACAGTTATAAATTGTCACTGATTTCTTAATAATAGTAATTTTTCCAGAAACTTAATAATGTCATTTATTCGCCAAAAAACCTTACAAATTAACAAATATAGAAATAAAATCAAAATAAAACACATAAGAAAAATTAACAATTTAAAAACACAACAAAATCATGTGTCGATGCCTAATGAATCTGACGACTGTAATTTTACAAATAAAACCAAAAATTGGATTAAAAATTTAACTAATCTAAAACTACCACAAGATGTTGAAGATGTTTTAAACTTCCAAATGATAAATTTATAGTAAATATTGAAAATGATATAAGTAATTTAAACTCTGAAAGTCAAACTAAAATAAGGGCTTCTGTTTGCAATACTTTAACTAATTACCAGAATAATAAAAAAAATTATTAAATGTGAAAGATAACATTACAAACAATACTTTACTAAAGAAAATTAACAATACCAAAACCTTTTTTTTTAAATAGAGACATAATAATTACCAAAGCTGATAAAACACAAACTACTGTCATTATCAACAAAACTGACTACAATAATAAAATGCTTAACCTTTTAAATGACACTGAAATCTATAGCAAAGTTGATAAAGATCCTACGGACAAAATTCAAAAATTCAATAATAAAATTATAAAAAAATGGGAGGATAACAATTACATAGATAATAAAACTTACAAGAAACCTATAACACATAATAGACTTTTGCCTAAAAGTTATGGTTTACCCAAACTACATAAAAAAGATTACCCCCTACGGCCTATTGTTGCTTTTTATATGAGCCCGTTATATAAGTTATCAAAATTTTTGTCTAATATACTAATTAACACTACTCAAAAAATCAATACAGTGTAAAAGATTCCTGGACTTTTAAAAATTTTATTGATACTATTTCTGTTCCTAAAGAACATGTTTTATTCTCTTTGGATGTCATATTCCTTTACACTAATATACCTATCACCTTAACAATCAAAACTATAGATCAATGTTGGAATCAAATAAACAATTTCACTAATATTCCCAAAGAAGGTTTTATTGAAGCTGTACAACTTATTTTACAATCTACATATTTTTCTTTCAATAATCAAACGTACAAACAAAAATTTGGTGTTGCCATGAGACAACCTGTATCGAGTACAATTACTGACTTAGTTTTACAAAAAAAAAATGAATCTAACATTTTAAATAACTTAAATAACATTTGTTTTCATAAACATTATGTCGATGATATAATTATTAGTAGTGATAAAAAATATAGACAACATTTTCAAAGTTTTTAATAATTACCATCCCAGATTACAGTTTACAATAGAAAAAGAAAACAATAATAAAACTATAAATTTCCTTGATTTAACATTAATTAGAACAGAAAATGGCAAAATTGAAACTAATTGGTTCAGAAAAGAAATTGAAACAGACAAATACTTAAATTACAACTCACAAACTTCATTAAAATATAAAATTAGTGTAATAAATAGTTTAACTGATCGTGCAATATTACTTTTATCCAACAAATTTCACAAAGATAACATTTCTAAAATTATAAAATACTAATAAAGAATAATTACCCAATTAACTTAATAAACACAAACATTAAAAAAAGAATAAGTAAAATTAAATATAAACACACTTTAAATAATAATTCAACATATGATTTATACCCTAACTTCTTAGGTCAAGAATTTAATAATTATCAATATACTCCAATATCAAATTATATTTCCATTCCCTACATACCTAAATTATCACAAAACTTAAATAAAATTTAAAAAAACTATAACTACAATGTTGCTTTTAAAAATCGTAATACTATAGGAAATACATTTTTTAATAACTTAAAAAATAAAACTCATATTCTTTCTGAATCAAATATCGTATACCAATTGGATTGTAACAATTGTGACGCCAATTACATCGGTCAAACAAAACAGAATCTAAAAAAATAGAATTGCTCAACACAGAACGTCAGTAAAAACAAAATTTTAACTCCTAACAAAGCTAGTACTGCACTGTCCGACCATTCATGCGATAATTATCACAACTTTAATTTCAGTTCTCCTAAAGTTTTGCAAAAGGAAAATAATTTACATAAACGATTAGTTTATGAAATGATTGAAATTAAAAAAAAACTCAAAATCTATTCATTACAAAACTGACATAGAAAAATTGCATTCTATTTACTATAATCTTTTCTAATACATACTTTTTATTTTATTAAAGTTTCATTAATTAATTTATCTCTCATTCATATCAAATTAATAATTGTATTTCTCACTTTGTGTTTTTAGATTTTCGTAAATGTTTGAATCTCCATCCATCCCGATGAATTACTATTTAAATACAAGGTAGGGGAGTGTTAATTCCTTCCCATACATCTTTTTGTTAGAATGATTTGGTAAGAATATTAGTTTGCATTGTTCATTGAAAATTCTAACCTATTTCTCTCACTTCCAGATAATTTTTGTATAACTACTATTTTAATTCTGTATCGATGTCTGATGAAGTTATTTTAAGATAACGAAACGTTACATTAAACATAATTGATGCTGATTATAATCAGCATGGAAGAATTTTGGCTGTTTTAATCAACCTTCGCTTTTTTCCCATTACTTATTTAAATCTAACACAAAAATAAAACAGAAAACTTGGGCACTAAAAAATTAGTCTTTCAGAAAACTATTAATTATTAAATATTGTTCTAAATGCTCCATTGTTAAATTTTGTCGTCTTTCACTTAAAATGTTCTTATATGCAGAAAAACTTCTTTCTACGTCAACACTAGTTATTGGAGCATATTTCAAATTTGTTACAATATCCAATAGTCGGATCAGTCTCAAAATCTTCTGCAATTTCGCCTGCCAAAATTGTGGAAATTTTATCTAAAATGTTATAGCCTTCTGTTTTGGAAAAAACTTCCTTACATTTAGAAAGAACTATTTGACCAATTCGCCCAGGTACTGCACAAACAGCATCTTTGAAATTATTAACAAAATTTTTTTTCGCAAGGTGCTTTCATCGGGAACCTGCATGTGACAATATTTATCCACAAACATTTTGAAGGAACTATTTTGTCATTTTTTCAGTGGTATATTAGATTTTGCAAAGAACGAAATGAAACTGTGCTTGTTCCCTGAAGTAGATGCCAACGAAGTCACAATTGTCTGTTGTTTTGGCTAAAAAACTCTTACCGTCTTAATACAAGCTTTGCAAAATAATTTTTGTTTTCATATTTTAATTTATAATGGCCTCTGACACAAAGGATCATAGGCGTATAACTATCCCCAGATTAGCCGGATCGCTCTTGTCTATATTTATTTATTTTGAATTAAAATCATACAAAATTAGAAATAACCAGAGTGTTCTGCATGTGTGTTTTAACTAAAATAATTCAAGGGAATACCTGAGTTTTTTTAAGAATTCCCAGAAAACCACTGCATTGACTGCGTTTTTAAGCCCATCGCCGTACCGGGGTAAAATACATGCAAGCAAAAAATATGCTGGCAAACAAATCAGATTGAAATATTTGATTATAAAATAAATTTCGCGGAAAATAAATGTAAAAAACTGAAGACCTAAAAATAAGTACTTATAAGCACAACAATCCGAAATATGTATAAAAAGGT